>JAUKPT010006117.1:0-10013 GCA_032273505.1 Nanomia bijuga | reverse complement strand
TCTGCTCAAAAATATTACTCTTATCAAAAATGAGTGTCTTCATGAAGACACTGAAGACACTCCAGATCCGCCACTGCACAAAGTTAACATTATTACAAGTAAAAAAAATTGATATAGCAAAATTTTCATGTTGCTAATTTTTTTGACCAGTGCAATGCATGGATGTCCATCATAAGTGCAAACCATAAACCATGTATGTTCGTTCATTGCAGAACTTGCTTATTTAAAAAGGAAGATTTTATAGAATAATATTCTGGTTGAAGTTTTGGTTGTCTACAAATTTGCCTTTTTATTTGTTGGAAATAATTTATCAAGAATCTTATTGGTTTAATTCAAAATGTCATCATTTGATGTTTTGTTCAAGCTAAAATTCACGAAAGAAATCTTAAATGAACCAATCAAAATATTCACAGTGTAATTCCGAACCATTTTCCATTATTGCACGTTATGCCCATATAGTGGTAATTTATTGATTTTTAAAGTTGATGGTTCATTTACATTTTTAGCATTTTCTCAAAACTCATAATGTTGGAGAATATAATGCAAAAAAAAAAAAATAAAAAATTAAGCCATTCAATTTTTCTGGCCATTAAAAGTTATCAGACTTTTATCAGATTTTTCGGCAACTTGAGCCCAGGTGGAGATTCTTCCTCGCAGATTCGATTTTTTTTGGGATTTTTTGAGGATATGCAGTGTTGAGAATCTATTTAGTAACTTGGTCTCTAATAAATTTTTTTTGAAAAAAATGGTCTCTATTTTAAGGCTGGGTCTCTATTTTTGAAAATTTGTTGGTAAAAATATATTTTGTGTTATAATTTTCTTATACATATTATGTTTCTTAGTATACTATGAATGCTGAAAAATAATTTTTTATTGGTCATAAGTTTTACCATTTGGTCTCTATTTTTATAAAAAATGGTCATTGGTCTCTATTTTCTAGAAACATGGTCTCTATTTGGTCTCTATTAGAGATCAAAGTTCTCGTGAATCGGAACATTTACAAAATCTCCACCTCTGACCTTGAGTACCAATGAGCACTCAAACACTATTAGATAATAATTTATCATTGAAATATTGCAGAAAACGTAATTTTGGAACAAAATGCCCAAGTATGGTTATTTGGATCCAAACCTCTGCAAATTGCCTTATCTATACGCTTCCAACAAGCGCTCAAACACTACTCAATGATAATTTTTCACTGAGATATTGAATAAATTCCTATTAGCCATTCTCGGCAGCACAGTGTACATTTTCAACCTTGTAATTGATAATAAATTTTAATTGTTCTTATTCTTTTACAGTTTTAAAAAAAAAATGCATTAACAATTTTACAGATAAACATTATGTCTGGATTGTATTACTTTGTTATTGTCGGCAAAAATGACAACCCTGTATTCGAAGCGGAATTCAATAACCAAGGACGAACATCGGTACTCGAGCCGCCATTAAAATCGAAAGATGACCATCGTCATTTGAATCAGTTCATCGTTCACGGTGCTCTAGACCTCGTCGAAGAGGTCATGTGGACAACAAACAACATGTATTTGAAAGTCGTCGATAAATTCAACGAATGGTTCGTTTCGGCGTTTGTTACGGCGAGTGGTGCGAAGTTGATTATACTCCATGACACGAGGAACGATGACGGTATTAAGAACTTTTTCCAGGACTGTTATGAAACGTACTCGAAATATATGATGAACCCATTCTATGAATATAACACACGAATACAATCGACAGTATTCGAAAGAAAAATTCTTAATTTCGGGAAGAAATATTTATCTCCGTAATGATTACTTTTTTTTAAAAGACTTTATTAGATTTGTAACTTATTTGAATTATATTTTTTTAGGAAAAGATTTAATTTCGTTATGGAATTATTTTGCATTTTATTTTTCTACATTTCTACACTGTTGATCAAATTTGTCATTTTGCCAAGTTCCAGATCAAGTGGCGTCGCTAAGGGATTCTCTAAAAATTATTGGTAAATTTGCCATTTGATTGGTTAGAAATTCTGTCATCAAGACTTATATTGGTTCAATTCAAAATGGATATCATTTGATGTTTTCATACGACTAAAATTGATGATAGAGATTTTTTGTGAACCAATCAGATTCTTGATGATGTAATTCTCAACCAATCAAATGGTAAATTTACCCATAAATTGTTGACATCACTTAATAATGGGGGTGTACAAAGAATCAAAATTCGACAGTGTAAAAACCAATCTGAGAACTGAGAACAATATTCGACAGAATAAGCCAAAAATCCAACAACTATGCCCAAAGGTCTAAGACGAAAATAGCCAAAATTGCACAAAAAAAAGCCAGTTACCTACAAAATTAGCCAACAATCCCACAGCTTGAACAAAATATGGCAGCATAATAAAGAGTATAACCATTATTATTATTATTATTATCAATTTATTTCATGTTGGTTTACAGGTAGTAAATGAAAAATACTAATTTACACCGACTAAAAAAGTTAAAAATATATAAAATTCCATTCAAATTTTAATATGTACATACAAAGAAAAAGAGAGATAAAATGAAGTAAATAAAATCAAGCAAATTCAATAAAACCTTATATCTTGCAAATATTGCAAGGGCACTTTGGTTTCCATACTCGAATGTTTTTCTTAAATTTCATAAAGTTTAGTTTTTTTAATTCAAGTGGAATGGCTTTCCATATTTTTGGGCCAATATGATGGAGTGATTGGGTCCTCCAAGAGGTTGATCTAACATTGAAAGTTTGAAAGATATTCTCTCAGGGATATTTTATTTCTGGTTCAAGTGGAAATGTAAGTCGCGTGATTTCAGGTAAGATCCCATAGGCAACTTTGTATAATTCAACCGCAAGACCACAACGCCACTCCAGAAGGCCCATGACATTTCTGTGCAGAAAGCATGAAATTTATTTATGAATTTCTTCAAATAAGGAGGTTGTTATATCAAACGGGATGAAGTTCTTAAGAGGGAAGTTCTCTGAGTAAGGGTTGATGTTCTACTTGTTTTCTTCCTCAATAGAAATGAAACTAAAACACAAACTTCCTTCTATCTTCGAAGATCAGTTGGTATTGATCCAGCGCTTGGAATATTTCGAATCTTCTGAATTCCTTTTATGGAATGTTTCTTTTTAAATTTAAATTTTTGATTTTAATTGTTATGGTCTGTTATCTGATAAGATATTAAAGGTAGAGGGGGAGGGGAGCTTCACTTTTTTGGATTATTTTGTTCACTAACATTTATTTTTTACTCATTCTATTTTAGGAAATAATCTAGTATATAATGGATGCAGTTCTTTTTTCCTAGAACTCTGGATTATTCATTTGTACATCCTTTTCTTTACCTGTTATACCAAGGCCTAAGGGCCCCAAGAACCTTAATCCTACCAATGGGGGCAAAGTAAATTCACGTAGAAATAGCACTGGAACTTGTTATATGTAAGTCAGGGTGAGTAAAACTGAAATGTTCTGAAATTTACCAGAATATCCTGAAATTCCTGAAATGTTCTGGAAAATCAGTGATGTCTTCAAATTTAGTACTCAACTCTACATGCTTCTTCTAACCCTTATAATCCTTACATGCCTTGACCCTTGATGTATGTAAATTTGATTTATCCAACGTCAGGTCAGTATAGAAAAATATGGCCTTTTAAACAGTTTTTGGAATTTTCAACAGGGCTCCTAGACCCTATTTCCCACAGTACAATCGGATTTCTTGAAATTAATAAGATACATGTGTCAAAACATGCATATAAATATATTTTTAGAATTTATATGTACTGTTATATATCAATAAGGTCTTTATTAATTTGCACCCTGTGATGCCTTAAATTTGATCAATTTTACTGATGTATTTAATTGCACTAACATTTTTAACCGATATTTCCTTTTTGTATTTCAGCTACTGAAGATTAAAAATATATTAAGCTAAAATAAATAGTTCTTATTAGTTATGATTGTTTTAATGGGACCTTTCTTTAAATTATAAATCAGAATCTTGTTAGTGTCCAACTTGTTAGTGATCATCTCTGTTATTTTTCAGTTTTCTGACAACACTCTTCTAGTCAAAAATTGCCTGATGTCCTGAAAAAAGCCAGACAATGCCCTGAAAAGTACTAAAAATATCCTTGGATCTCGTTTTTAAATTGTGTGGCCACATCATGTGAAGCAAAGTTTTCATGGCTGCCTATTTGGAGTTATCGATATATTCGTCTTTTATTGTATGTTTGGACAGGTTATTGTAGTAGTATATGCCTAATCTTTTCAAGCATTAGATGCATAGTTTCTTGAGGGGGTCGAACCCCCATAGAAACTATGGTTGACAATTCCTTATTTTTTCAAGCATTAGATGTTAGAGGATGACATAAAAATAATACCATTTAGGGGATGTTGGGGTAAGGTAATTCCCCCCTCATCCTCCTCGTTGAAATTTGTTGCTAGTCAGGTTGAGTAAGACTGCTGCAGCAAACTTTTGACAAATAAATGATTCAGTGGTGATTTCATTTCCACCTGTAATAATATTTACTATTTACTTACTTTCAATGTTTCAACCGATTTCCTATTCATAACAGTATTTGAATAGTTAATTAATGTTTAATGCAAAAAAATGTTGAATGTTATCTTCAGATCATAAACATAAGAAAAAGTAGCAATGTAAACATTCAAGTCAATCAAAGTATATAATACAATATGTATTACTTCAGTTTCTTAATGTTTTGAAGTATATTTTTGTCTATAATACACTTGATATTTTCAGATACTGCATCATGTGCTATGAAGTATTGAGATTTTTATTAGCTTCATGAAGTTCTCCTGGCTTCCTTTTTTGGAGTTATCGATATATTCGTATTTAATTGCATGGTTGTACGGACGGGATAGTAACTGCTGTTTTCCGGTCTTGACAGGAAAATTAATCCCGGAAGTGCAGCCCCAAAGGGCTGTGCATAGCACTTGAGTAGCGCTCGAGTTTCCTGGCTTTCTATTTGGAGTTATCGATATATTCGTCTTTTATTGTATTTTTCTACAGGTTATTGTAGTAGTATATGCCTTATCTTTTTTACACTGGTCAATATTCTGGCCAAGGAAGCTGTTTCTCCCTACACCCATTTCTAGAAAACCTGTTTTCCTCCCCAATTTTTCGCGTAGGAGTTTTATTTACAAGATTAATACCATTAAAATGCAGCCAGAATCAAAATAAAAACATGAATTTTTACAAATTTGATACCATTTAAAAAAGATTTCGCACATGAGTTGTTTTCTTCACCACTTTTTCTAGAAAGCTGTTTTATTGGAGGGGGGGCGGATCTGGCCAGATTATTGACCGGTGCTTATTTACCATGAAACCAGTCATGTATTTAAATGTCTATGATGATATTATTCTCTGATGAGATATTATGTAGACCTATCATCAGCAATTTCCTTCCTTCCTTGCAATTTATTCAAATATTGCAAATTTTAACTGATGAGTGTTCTTTTTATTTTGATGCATATGTTTGAGATCAATTTTTTTCTTTAAAATCAATACACTTTATGAAAGATGCATTAACAAACACTGCCAACTATTTTATTTTGATGATCAAAATCAAAGTAATTCCGTTGTAAGAAGAATTAAGCTCGTATAGATTCGTTAGAAGTGTTTGTATGTTTCTTAGATTATATTCAAAATTACGTCTTTGTCAACTTGAGATGGAAAGCGAAATCAGTATTCTTATAAGCATTCTTTAAAATGTAAATCATACATTTTTAACTTAAAGATAGAATTTCTTGAAAATTAATGTGTTGTGTGTTTTTGTTGTTGCTTTTAACGTGAGGTGTATGTTGTTGTTTTTTTGACAATATTTTTTTCATGATAAAAATATGGTTGAAATAATTACATTCATGTGATTTATGTGGAAATATCATATTAAATTTCTCGACTAAGCGATTTTTTAAGTTTTATAAGTTGTTTTGTTATTGTAAAGTTATTGTCTATGTAAGCTATTCTAAAAGTGTATGTTCGAAGAATTCTTTGTAAAATTCTGTGATGTTAGTATCATCATGACTGTATGGGTGGGAATTTGCGAACGTTTGCATATTTACATAAGATAAATACATATCTACATAGCTACCTTTTTCTTTCTACATATGTGTTTTTTTATTAGCATTCTTTTTAGGTGTTCGGATATGCTTAGTAGAAATATCAAAGAAAGGCTCAAATTGTGCTAGAGATACACGCTTTTTTTCTTATAAGAATATACTTTATAAGAATAATAAAGATGAAATTGGGGAAAAAGTTAAGAATATGCTAAGAATATCGTTATCTTTAATTGTCGTTAAGAACAATATTTACCTTGAAGAAAAAGAAACAACTACGAAAATAGAGCAATCAAGAAATGTACACTAAAGGTTTAACTGTCGTGAATATTGTGCTCAGAACAACATCCTTAATTATAATAGATTGGCTCGTAGATTATGGCACGCCATAAAAATATTTTTGAAATCCAAAATTTTAAAAGAAACATCTCCAGAAATGCTATTTCTGGTCATTTGGAGGTGCTTAGATGCTCGTCTCCTCACTGCGCTCGATTTAGCATTTCAGAGAAAAAGGTTTCAACCCACAATCATATCTGTATGCTTAGTTTTTTACCAAAACTGAACCTGTATGCTTATAAAAAAGACGTTGGAGATGTTGCAGATGTGGCAGAAAGCCATATGTTATCGAACGTCCGATACGAAAGAGGAATAATAAATACAAGAGAGCATGTGTACAATACAGATACGGTGGCTTTATAAGCGATGTTCTTAAGAAATATTTGTTACTTTTCCTTTCGTAAAGTTTTCTTCCTTTTTTTCTTCCTCAGTGTTTGTAGTTATGTAGCTTTTTATTTTACCTTGTCAATTATATTGTGTTAATTATTTATTTTTTTATTATTTTGTAAACTTTTTGTAAAAATTTACAAGACAATATCCCAATAGGAACACGCTATTTACGAGAAAATATTGAATGACATTGAAATCCGTGGGCGATGGGTTGGTCTCTGATTGATCAAGTACACCTTAAATTCCTAGGGAGAGAACAAAAGGCATGATTTGTGTATGGAAATTTTCTGAAGGAAGCAATCGGGGGAAGGAAGCAATACGTTGACAACTCATGGTACCAGGAAGAAAAATATAATTATTTAACTATTTATATTTTTATTTTTACGTCACAGATTTTTGTTTTCTTTTTTATGTTTGATTTGTTTTGATTTTTGTTTGTATTATCATGGTGTTGCATCGTTTTCTGTATAAGTGAAACCCGTCTCTTCTCTTAGAAGTTCATCGGTTGGGCTTTTTTTTTAGTGTTTTTGACAATTTCTTGGGTATTCGAAGACAATAAATGCTAATTTGTTTGTTGATCGTTTACGCCATAAGTATTGTCAAAGCGGTTAGAGTATATATCATGAAGGACATGAATCACCCCTAACCGAGATAGGAGATTTCTCTGAAGAAGATTTTCTTTTTGCATAAGTGACCAAAAACACCTTATTTTCATAAATTCAGGACCTAGTTAGCTTCGGAGCCATATTTTGCTATGTTTTTGAAATCTTAACTAGTGCCAGGTTAAAAGGGTGCAGTGAAATAAAGTCAGTTGCGTTTCTGGAGTCTCTCCAGTGTCTTCACGAAGACACTCATTTTTGATAAGAGCAATTTTTTCGGCAGGTTTTTATTATTTAAGTCTAAGTTGGTCCTATAAATTGTTAAACTGGGTTCAAGATGAGGGCAAACACTCTGGAAAATAGGTCCTGAAGTATTTGTTTCCATGCGTTTCCAGAGCTTCCATTTTCAAAAATTCACAGCTTTTGGTAAATATCACTTTTGAAGACCCTTAGAAATTGGACCAGATCCGCCACTAAAGAGATAAGAGCGATGGGAAAAGGTCGATCCGATGTTTTGTATCCTAGTGCCAACTTAAACAACAATATTTCTTTTTACCAACTGTTTTGTTTATATTTGAAAAAAAGACATTTTATGTTTTGCTATGATTTGTAAAGAAACTTCTAGAATAACGAAATGAAAATCTTAGCATAAACAAAAACTGAATCAAAAATTACAGCATAAGTGATGTTCCCTTCAAAAACATGTCCTTTCCTTCTAGGTATATAAAAAGAAAAAACACCTTGATGAAATCATAGATGATGTCATAGAAACCATCTCACTGACATCATGCCAAGTATATTTACCTGGAAATGCTCCCACTACAAAAACACAACACGGAAATGGATCAGCGGGAGTCTTCAATTACGATTGGATAATATCACATTTCTCGAAGAAGACAACCCGAAGAACAGCGGGGATCGTTTGAAATTGATTTTCGATTTCACTCACATCCAAGAAGTGAAAAAAGCAACCTCGTCTCTCGTATACAGTTCGATTGTTTTTCTTATAAACAAAGAACAATTCTGGTTCTCCTCGTTGCCGAATCGCGACAATGTCTTCTATACAATCGAATATTTCTGGAAGCAATTGCTTTGCGATACCGTTCCTGTCCCAGCTGGAAACCGACATACAAATGAATTACTTAAAATTGCGCACGGTACGCAAGATTCGTTGATGGAAGCCGCAAACACGCTGCACGCTCAAGGCAAACAGCTCAATAATGCAGCTAAAACTATGGATATGGTTCATAACGATTTGAACGTAGCTGAACGAATCGCTGACGATCTCGATTCCTACTTTTCAATGTGGCATGTCAAAGGGCCGTCGACAAATGTCCCAAATCTCGAAATCGAAAGGGACGATGTAAATACAAACTCGGGCCGTATCGAGTATTCAATTCTATACGCCAATTTCGTTCAGGAGAGTCATAAAACTGGTTATATTGTTCTGAACGACAACAACATCAATGTTCTGAACGAGAAATCCGAATCGGTATTCACGTCGCCCGTTACGCAGCTATCGAAGGTTGATGTCAACTCTCCATGGGATATCATCGTAACGAAACGCTCGTTCGGTAAATCTGACACTTGTTTACATCTGATTTCGACGAAGATGCCAATTATTATTCAAACACTACAAAAATTATATGACATTGAAATCAATTACCTTGATCTTCCTGATGCTAATGAAAGCGAAGAGGAGGAGGAGGAAGAAAATACTGAAACATGTTCTGGTACTGCTAACCCTCAAAATATTAATCTAGCAGCTACAAACATCATACATAGTCGAACGATGGGTGGTGTGAGCGGAACATCACCTCAACACTCGCGAGCAGGAACAGCTCAAATGCAAATGACAGATGAAGACAATAAGGAGCTATCCAAGGTGTTGAATAATATTAAAAGTATGGCGGTGAATATAAGTGTCGAACAGGATGCGCAGATTAAGCAAATCGAAAGATTGAACGAAACAGTTGATCGTGCAAATGATCGTATAAGATCTGCTGATTTCAAAGTGAAAAAAATAACTTGAGATTTTTTCGTTGCACTTTTTTGGTTATGATAATTTGTGCTGTCTTCTATTGTGCCAGACTTTTTACAGTCAACATATTAAAGTAAGCACTAAACGATTGCACCAAAATAAAGTGTTTTTTCCAATTTTCCTTTAATTTGGATGTTTTTTGCGAAAAGGTTGAAACTTTCTCACTATTTTTACAGTCTATAGCATTTTTAACGCAGCTTTTTGACGTTGTCTATTATTTATTTAGCTGCTATTATAAGTTCAGTTTTTTTTTCGTTTACAAATGTTGTATAAAGAACATAATAAAAATATCAAAATAAGAATTTTTTGCAAAACCTAATTTAGGGAATGAAAGGGTCAACATTTGGGAAATCCATAGAATTTCTTTCGCCAATTGACAAATTCCCATTTAAAAAGATTGTTTTTTTATCAAGCTTGTGTAATTTTTTTTTTTTTTTTTTTTTTTTTTCTTTCTTCATAAAAATTCGTACATAGGACATATATCGTTCTAATAAATGGTTTAATATAATTCCTCAATGTATATACTAGATATCCTCTCACATGAACAAAAATTTTGGAGTCGTAGGAAGAACGA
>JAUKPT010006116.1:0-10015 GCA_032273505.1 Nanomia bijuga | reverse complement strand
ATGAAATTACATCCTTCCTTGGATAAAATTGATCAAAAATCAAAAATCACCAAAAATCACCAAGTAAACTATATCTTTCTTGATCAAAAAACATAAATGGCAAGTATATTACACTTTACAATAAACTATATACATGAATAACATTCATAAAACTTTATACAACGTCTTATTATCAGAAACATAGTTTAGTTAATATGTACAGAATATTCGATATTTCCCTGAAATCCCAGGTAGTACCTTTGACAACGGCATGCTTAGGGATGGTTCCAATAATCCAAATTTGACAATTTTTTGGGAAAAGTGTCAAGATAGGTAAAAACTAAAAGTTACGGAAGGAAAAATTCATATTGCAATTGGTGCAGGAGATATTCAATGATTACTGATGGGGGGGTATATAGCCCCCACCCCCACACGTAGAATAAGGTTAAATGAAGAGTTCTTTTTAACCAAATTACAAATTATATGATACAATTTCATTCTCTGACGAATAATATCAAAATATTTTACCTCTAGTTTCTCAGCATCTCATTTCATCAATCTTCGTTCTCTTATATCTATCCCTATGTCTGATCTCTGATATGAGTGTGACCTCTTTATTAAAAGATCTCACTTAATCAACTGCTTTTCACCTGACTGGACTAAATGGATTTCATTCGACACCATAAAAAGACTCATTCTTCATCAGTAGATCTCATTTAACACTCTTCTCACTTATAGATGGATGTACTGGTCCGTTTCTATCATTTTTATCAATCTTCTTTCTCTTCTATCTCTGTGTGTGTCTGTGTGTGATCGTTGTATCGTCGAATCTCACTCGATTAACTGCTTTTCACCTGTCTAAATAACGAGTGATGTCGACGAGTTGATCGGCTTTTCGAATCTTAACGACCTTGTTTACGTCGTGATTACATCAACATGGACAGTATTATCATCCTGCCTCATGATTGTTATGTAAATGAACGGCTTGCTCTTACCTAAGAGAAGAGAAAGTAGATATAACAATATTAATGATAGATAATGATATTAATAGACAGATAATACGATAATAATAATAACAACATCTTGTATGCAAGATATATGTAAATTTGTCGTTTGATTGGTTGGAAATTATATCATTAAGAATCTGATTGGTTCACTTCGAAATCTCGTCATCAACTTCAATTCTCTCAAAAGATCAAATGATGACGTTTAGAATTGAACCAATCAGATTCTCCAAGATGTAATTTTTAACCAATTAAACAGCAAATTTACCTATAATTTTAGACAATCCCTTATTGACTGTACTTTTACATAAACACATCTTTTATACGAGTATCGTGTATTTTTTTGGCATATGCTTAGAATCTTGCAGTGCTGAAATATGATGATACTATGCTCTTAATAACTTTAAGCTAAAATGTACACAATTGATGAATTTTAGCCTCATTCATGTTTCCCTAGGCTTGAGATATTGCCAAGAAAAATTACTTAAGACCTCTTTAGGCCTCCCGATTAAAATATATTAAAGTGATAGATAAATTTGATAAATTTCATCGAGTACAGTGCCAATCCAATTTCACTTTCATCGAACATTTTAATATTAAACTAGTTAGACAAGTTCAACAACGAGCAACAAAGCTAGTGTCAACCATTAAAAACCCATCTTACGAAGATAGACCGAGAGCTCTGAAATCACCGTGCTACAAAGTTTGTGAGAGAAGAAGTACCTTTCCCCAGAGATTGGTCAACTAATTGAACTAATCTTGCCATCAGAATTTGTAGAAGCTTCCACTCAATTTTAAAAGCAAGCCTGGCAGGTATTAGGAAGGACAGGGATTTTTTCCTCCTTCTTATTAACCATTAAATCTTCTAACCATTAACCATTAAACAAACCTTCTAATTAAACCATTATATATTTTTTTCTTATATTTAACACGAGTCTGCGTCAGCAGGCTCTTTGCCTTTCTTTGCCAGAAATATATAATAAGAATAAGAATAAGAGTATTCTATGCGATAATACATCTACGACGTGTACGATCTGTCTTTCTCATTCCAATATCACTAATTGCCAACGAATTGTATTTTTTAATGGTTCTTTTTTTTACGAAATATATTAAGAATTTCAAAACCCATAATTTCATCAATCGCTTTATATTTCAATCTAATATAACTAATAATTGAATGAATACAATGTTATGTGTCATTGAGCTAATATTTTCCTTTCCTTTTATCTAAGTGTGATTAGAACCATAGTGTCTTCTGCTAAGTCCTTCTCATTTGATCAAATCGAATTTATTTAATGAATTGATTTTTTTTATGTGACTTCTTTTTCTCGCTCCGATAGAAAAAATGATATTAAGCTGATATTGATCAAGAAAAAACGTTCAGTTTATAAGATAGATGAAATAACTGACTAAATATCTTGCTTTCCTGTTTTTCTATTAACCCAAGTCAATGGATTGTTTTGGCCATCATAGGTCTTAATTTCCTCAGGCCATCCCATAATAGTTAATCATCTCAGAATGACAACCTCTTTTTATCTTATTGTGATAACGATGACGAAAATATATTTTGTTTTTTTGGGTGTTTATTTAGTTTTTTCTAGTGTTGCGTACGCTTGATTTAATAGTTGTTTAATTATTGAGTGGTTACTCATTCTTAATACCAAATTCTGACACATATTTTGCATTCTTTATTGTGTGTACTGTATCAAGGATCATGTTACATAAAACAGAATAAAACAATGATACTCCAGTAAATCTAGACTGAAACAGGGGATAATCCCGAACTGATTGAAATAAACGCCAACAATGCTTTTTAAGTAATAAATAACTAACTGGACTTAAAAAAGGATTAACATTGCATATATTGCTTAAAAGAATCAAAACAATTAAATGTTTATTATAAGTGATAACTCCAAACTAATTGCATTAAACTTCAGATATGTTTTTTTAGTATTGTTAGTTGTAGTCACAGACCTCTTAAAATAAGGACTGTTAACCCCCTAGTCGGGGTATGGAAGTCGGGTTATAGATAGCAAAAGTGGGTTTCAATGATTCGTTCATATCTTCTTAAGGAACTGACAGATATGTCTAATATTCACATGGTCTATGGTTGTAGTTGTGGAAAATAAAGTCGAGTCTAAATCAATGTGAAAGTTATTTTTTGACTGCCTTTAAGTCCATACCAGTATTAGAAGGATACTCTTATAACAACGTGTTTTTCCTAGTTGCTTAAATTCAAAAAACGATTAAATAGCTGAATTAGGCATGAAAAGTTGATGATGTAAATGTTATGGTTTACTACTTTTTTCCCAACTAACAATACTCTGACAATGTACTAGAAAAACATATTTGACGTTTATTGCAATTAGTTCGGGAGTTATCACTTATTTACTGGACTATGACTATGACTATGACTTTTAATTGATGAATCACACTTCCAAGGAAGATTAACATCAATGTATTGCATGTTAAGTGTATATTGTTGAGATGGGTAAATTACTTAAAAAAAAATAGAGTACTAAGAAATTTGAGAGGAAGAATGAAATTTGAAGAGATTTTAAAAGAATAATAATAAGTGAAAAAGATTGTCCATCGCACAGGCCTTATGGAAATGAAGATATTTTAGTTTTTGGGTTCGAAGTATGATTAGAAGGTGAAGTTACCAATAGTACTAAATATTAGATTTTTTTTATTTTTCTAGCATTCGGGGAAAACATTGACAAATTGATACCTTGAGGGATTTTAATTAAGGAATAATTAATCATTCATTCAATAAGATAATCATTAGGAGAAAAAGCTGTTAATGACAATATAGCAATGTTGTTAGCCAAAGATTGTATCTGCACTTTGATGAAATATTTTGCATACTTCCTGTGTTATCAGAGTTTAAGTGTTTGATTTGAGAGAAACTGTAAATGTGTATTACTTCCATTAGACAAAGAAATACCAGATAATCAAAGTAAGAGCCATTTATTTGTCCATTTACATTCCATTATCTTAAAGTCATAATTGTGGGCAGTGGAGTGTTTATAATTTGATAAAATTGCTTTTCGGTACATGAATTTAAAGTAGTTTAATGTTGCATTGTAGCCACAGGCTTTTAACACAAAAAATGTCTTTCATTTCCTTCAACTATACATTATGGCCAATATACTGGTTCAAGTACATTTACTGTCTGCGATATTTAATCTAACTTAGAAAGGTTCTGATTTTGGCAGTTGTGATTTTCTCTGTATATTCTGCATTGGCATTGGCAATGAGTTTTTGGTGTCTCTTTTGGAGAAATGGTGTTCTTACAAAACTTTTTTTCAAAATGATACTGATACTGCCGATCATTAATCATTAATAGAAAGTTTGTGTTACATCGTAACTTTTAAAATTTACCCAAAGCATGGTCTTTTGGTGTGTTTTTTCTATAACTTTTTTGTCTTATCAAGGTTTGGGATCATTGTGAGCTCTCGTGACATTTTGGATTCTGACTTTTTTTTGGATCACTAGAACCACTCGCAACATCAGACTTAAGGCCGCGACTCTTAACACCTACGAGGTCCTTCTTCTAATTTCAGTAATTTAGTTTTGGATTTTTTTTTACCCCAAAATATGCATAGATTTTGGGCTTTGGCCCAATTCTCACCACCGTGTCCCACTGCATACTTTGAATACTTCCCAACACACTGGACATGCATGTGTAAAAATGTTGTTTGGTTAAACCTGTTGCATAGCAACGCATTGTTTACCATCTGTTCAATATTTGAGTTTGAAAACAAACAAATAAGATTCTTGATAATGTAATTTTCAATCCATGAAAATGAAAATTTTAGCAATAATTTGCAGACAAACCTGAGAAATCTAATGTTTGATTGACCTTTTTAAATTTAACACGAAAGATCTGTTGATTTCACTGAAAAGATATCATTGTTTTTAGATCTAAAATAATCACAAAAACACAAATCTTGTAACACAGCAATCAAATAGCGAATTAAATCAACTATTTAAGAAAAACGAACAAAAAAGCCACACAAAACACATCTTGTAGGATAAAATAGCCCAAGACTACATTCTGTATAACTACTTTCAGATTCCAAATACCGAAATTAATCCACCCAGGAGATTTTTATTTCAATCCGTCTAATTTTGTTAAATTCATGCAAATACACCCTAAATTCTTACTTATTTTCGTTATTTTTTCCACCTTGGATTTCCACCCACCCCCACACTATTCGATCTGCCGATTATTTGTAACCTGAAAGTATGTCACATGAGTTCTGAACAGTTATCTAACTCATTTACACATTCTTACAGCAATGTTTGCGCTTTCGAATTAATCAAACCACACAGTGGTCCTCTTCTAACTAACTCACATTGCACCTGTACAGTATGTAAACGATTTTGTTTGTGATAAACAATAAATCTTCTGCATAGTTGAGTTACTCTCTCCATCGTGTATAGAAAACAACTTGTGCTATGGCATGTGCGATGTTTGTGATAAGCTACTGATTGTATGATAAAAATGGTTGTTGTTAGAATCAAAGAGAAGACTTGACATAACGCATTCCTTGTTTTCTAATACTGATTCTATTTTGCATTTGTTAATTAATTTTTTTTTAAAATGCAAACTTTGAAGATAGCATAATCATTTCCTTGCTCCAACTTTCGTTTTTCTGCTTTTTGTTCTGAAGAATATGTTTGTAAAAATGTCAAAACATTATCTTTAAAATTGTAAATGTAAGTTGACTATGACAAATCATATCAAAATTTTGATGTTTTTCAAAACTCAGTCCTGAAATGTCATAAAATGGTCTTCAATGTTTTTCAATTTCACTTGAAACTTCTTAAAGTTCATAACATAATTCTCAGGGAGCAACTTGGTTGAATATCTTGTTGGCTATATATGTACATTGTTTAACAGTCACATGACAGTTAGTCTGCCGAAATTTCGAATGTCCTTGAATTTGGTTGCTTTTGACCTCAAAAATCAATTAATTTAGGAAAATTGTCTTCTAATGTCCTGATATCAGCCTGTCTGATGTCCTGAAAAAATCCAGAAAATGTCCTGAAAAATTCTCAAATGTCTTTTAATTCCGTTATCAAATTTGTGTGGCTACCATGCAAAATCAAAAATGATAAAAGAAAATCAAATCGAACCAATCAAAGTGTGATGATGGTGCTATTTTCAACTAATCTATTTAACAAATTTTTATACGAGCGAATATTTAGCTTAAATAGTTGAGTCCATCAAGATCCTTCATTTGGAACCAATATGTGATCGAAGCTTATGGCTTGCTTGCAGTACAGCTCTGTTTGTTGAAATATCTTTAAAGACAGCAGATTAATCTTAATTTCCTTTGAGGACTTTAACAATTTATTTATTTATTAATCACACTTACAATCTTTATGATGTAATTTTATTTATACAATCAAGTCTAGATTATAAAACGTTTTGGGATGACCCTTTCGTTATTTTCTTATATATAACTTCCCATATTGGCTGTTGTACATAGAAAAATTTTATGAATTGGAATTCTAAATTTATCTATTCTGATCCAAGTTTAGGTAGACGTCATTAATGTAACTAATTAGATCTTTCTCCTTAGAAACCTTTTTGGGAAGATATTTTTTTTTCTCTATTTCATGATATTAAATGTGTGTAATGACCCTGATATATACATATGAGGAAATTACAGCTAGTAGATATGTCCAAGAACGAAATTGAAAATTTCGTTCCCGTTAGATTTGTAACCCACTTCCCTTAGATAATTAGTCTGATGCTCTGCCATCTGAGCTAACAGGAACATGTCTGATTGTGAATGTGTCTCAGAAATGGAAAACCATCATGATATTATCCTCAGAGAGTGAAAAAAGGCTGAACAATATCCCCATTTAAGCCAATTTAAGGCTGAAATAATCATAATTTGAAATCTCTGAAATCTCCAAATTAAGATGCCATAAAAAAGAATATCTTAGTAAGATTAAAATCTATAAAATAGTAAAAATTATTAGAAAATACAGTTATATCTTTTTCTTTCCACGTTTAAACCTAAATTTGTCTTTATTTGTTTGAAAAGACATTTTATTCGTCTCTTATAAACCATACTGTGTGTCCCTTCTATTGACCATTCTACACCATGTGAATAGGGATATTATCGTTTCTATATGAATCCTACATGTACCAATCTCTCTTCATTATCTATTAAACGCTTTCCGGTTTCGTTCCATTTAAAATGTCATCTAGAAAACTTGTCAACTATTTATAACAATATCCTTGTGGTTGACTAGTTCTATTCTTTCTCTTTCCATACGACTAGAAGGAATTTATAAATATGTGCAGTATTTCTTATCGTGATGCTATTATCTTATCATATTGTTAGATGTTTTGATATTTCCACACGAAAAGAGTGAAAATATTTTATTAAGCTTGTTTTCAAGAGAAGTACATTAAGTTTAACATAAGAAAGCATCTTGAATACATATATACATATTTTTGTGCAAACTTAATATACTATGTTTTGTAAGATTTGTAGTGATATATTATAGATAATAAGTTTAAAAAAGAAGTGTTTGCAGAAAAAAATATGATTTTTTGAGTGTTAATTGTGGAAATTTGGAATATTGGGATTAGAAAGAAAAATATTAATTTCGTTTCCTCGAAAAAAGGAGTTTGTTAACCATTTTGATATATTTATTTATAACTTTGCAGTGTGGCAGACTATGTTTACGTACGAGCATTGTCATAAATGTTGTAAAAAAATCATAAAGATGGCAACATTTAACATCAAAAATCTTATTCAGTTAAAAAAATAATTGCACAACAAGGATAATTACGCAGATGTATGACCAAATTATCGGTAAATGTGCTGTTTTATTGGTTGAAAATTACATAATCAAGATACTGCTGATATTTTGTTGCCAATCAAAATCTTGTTGGCGTTATTTTCATCCAGTATAAGATAAATTGAAATAATTTGAAACAAATTGAAAATTAAAATAAAATAGAAGAATAGAAGAAAAGAAAAATTTAATATTGGATTGCTATATCTTGATTTATTTTTTTATAATTTGATCGTATTGCATGCAATTAACGAAATTTTGTTGATGTGCACCTCAAAGGGTGCCATTATTCGCAGCCCAAACGTCACCAAACGTGAAATGTATGCATTAATTTCCTCAAATTCTAATTTAGCTTACGATGCAATCTTCATGTTTAGCTTAAACAGTCAGGAAAAGGCTCAAAATTGAGCAGTGTAGCGTACCTGTCCCAGATTGGCAGGCTTGTAGCGCTTCCCTCGTGACATCACAACTGTGTCACATGATAGGCATGTAACACGAATAATAATTTAACTTTAATTTTTATTGTCAAATCCTGTTGTGGTGAATAGATTTAAATGCCAATCTAATAAATATAGGTAAAAATAATCTAGGAACAGAACAAAAACAAAACAAAAACAAAACAAAACCACGATTTTATTAACATCCATATCTTTAGGCCCTGTCCTGTCACATAAGAAGATTAATCAAATTATATCGATTCATTATATCATGTTTAATTGAATAAATCTACTGTGGCAACGGAAATGTTCTGTTGTCACACTAGATAAATTCAATTCAATTTGATATGATGAATCCATATAAATTGAAAAATCTTCTAGTGTGATAGGGCCTATTAAACAATGGCTGATATGCCAAATTACAACTGTCTTTGAAGCAACTAAAGTGTGTTTATTTGTACACCTGTCTGCGAATAAATACTTAATTCTGTGTAATTAAGAATCTTTATTACTTTTACTATGACGTCATGTCAAAAGATGAATATGAAGTCAAACAGTTGAAAACAATCTTACTACTTTCATTTCGTTTAAGTTGTTAAATACATTTCTAATACTTTCGTTAGGGTTCACCAGTAAATATTTTGGCCAAAACTGCTTATTTCTTCGCCCGCCGTTTTTTCCCCTGTTTTAGGGTGCGATATGATAGAAATTCCTTATTTCTTCATCTTTTCCAAATATTTTTTGTTGGCTAAAATATTTACCGTTGTTAGGGTTTTTTCTGCAAACTTTTGTTATCTCATCGGTTGAAAATTACATCATCTAGATTTTGGTTGGTTTTTTCAGAATTGGAAATAGCATTTTCAGTTTTAATAAAAAATTTAAATTATAACATTTCTAGAATGATCAGAATCTTTATGATATAATTTCAACCAATCAAATTGCAAATGTAGAATACGTGCCATATTTCAAAGGGGCATTCATTCTTAATCGGCTCATTGCGCTTTATGTTATCTTTCCATCAGGACGCGTACATATGTTATAATTTCATGTTTTTCAGGGGGGTACAATGTAGTTGAGTGATTTTAAAAATGTCAAAGTCATTGTGTTTACGCTTCCTAGGTTCTATTGATAGAATTATCACTGTACCATGAAATTATGAATGTCCCTTGAGCTTTGGACGTACTATACCTATAATTTATAAACAATGTCTCAACCCCTAAAATTGAAGATTTTCTTAGAAAATTTGTATAAATGTTTATCATCACTTGTTAGTTGTATTTTGATTGCGTGATGGTAATTGGCTAGTTAATCACGATGGATTTTTCTGGTGAAGAAATTGACGTAAGCTTTTTCTAATTATTTTTGGAGGTTGGTCTCCGTCAGTCAGTCAGTAACGCATTTTTCTTAGTACCTAATCATTAGTTTTCTTAGATCTTTTGTATTAAGTTAGCCTTATATAAAGCAATGAAAGTGACGAAGCCCGATTTTCGAAAAAATTTCCTGGCCCAAAGTGGCCCAAATTTGAGGTTTTCGTTAATTTTCTCGAGTATGAATCATAAGATTTTTCTTATTTTGTAGAATATAATAGATAATAGTGATATCTAACAGGTAATAGGGGTCTTGCTCCTCAAAAAAACATTTTTGGCCCCAAAATTGGGCAAAATGGGCCCAAAATGGCCCAAATTTGAGGTTTTCGTTAATTTTCTCGAGTTTGAATCATTAGATTTTTCTTATTTTGTAGAATATAATAGATAATAATGATATCTA
>JAUKPT010006115.1:0-10018 GCA_032273505.1 Nanomia bijuga | reverse complement strand
ACTATGAGAAATAAGGGTCTGAGATAGCTTAATCGTTATCGGTTCGAAAGCGTCCATGGACTATATTCATTTGCCGAGAGATCGATATTTCAGGAGATATGATCCTTCTTGTAAGACCCCCCTACTTTTCTCTAAAAGCTAAAATCCGGGTGTTATGCTATCAAAATTAAAGCATAAACAAACTATAATAATCGTGCGATAGGAATGTTTGAAATAGTAATTAAGTAATTATGTAATTAAGATGCATGAACTCGACAATTGAATTTAAAATTAAAGTTCCCTCGTAACTAAAATTCTAATTAAACCCTCTGAATTTCGCTTCCGGAGAAAAGTAGGCGGTGTTACAAAAAGGGTCATATCTCTTGAAATATTGATCTCTCTGGCAAATGAATATAATCAATGGACGCAGAAAAAATAGGGCTTCCGAACAGATACCGATTTAGCAGACCCTTATTTCTCATAGATGCTGAATTTCTTCTTCATTTTTCGTGTTCTTCCTCCTCATTTTTCCGATTTTTTCTCTCTGACCTTTTTTCCATAAATTCTTCTTTTATTTCCCGAAAACCGGATGAAAAACAATCATGGGAAACCTGAGATATTGACACTTCCGTCTCAGTCTCACAGAATCTGAAACAGACTTTAAAAACACGGCAGTGCTATTTATTGCCGAAATAGTACATCCAAACGATACTTTTTCAACACTAATAGCACTCGAGTCCTATTTCAGATCGAATAGCGCACTCTACTAATTGAAAGTCATAAAAATCATGTTTTTAAATAAACTTTTTTATTTTTAATAAACTGTTTTTTTTTACAAAAATATCGAAGAATACTTTTCAAGCGAAATATAAAAGATAAAATGCGTTACAATGTAGTAAAAAAGAATGATATTGACATGATATCAAATGGAAAATGGCAGTGTAATGACGATATTTATCGAAACAACTTCTTATTGTTTAGTCTTTAACGCGTTTATTAACATTTAATAGAATAATTGTTCGTGCTTATAAATCAAAAATAACACTCGTGATAATTTAAAACGTAAACGTAATATTTTACGTCTTATGTTATCACCCGAGTTATTTTCTCATTAATATCACTCACAATCATTCTATTATATATACTTATATACTTCTTAATAAAGAAATAGTAAAGGATTTCTCTGCAATAATTTTCACTTTTTGTTTCTATCAGTTTTAACAAAAAGCGGTAGCGTCTTTTGAAATGTCTATGAGGAGATTTTATAAATATATATAAAAAACGGATATCACTAAATAGAACCACGCAAAACAAAGGGCGAATACTTATTCCTTTAATTCACCCTGCATTAATTACCCTGCATTCCAAAGCATGGAAATATGGGCAAGAATAGCATTTTGTGTTTTTTTTTTTTCATCAGAAATTGTTCACGTGTACTATTTCAGGCACTCTTATCCATGTAACCGTGTATTCAGCGCTATCCTTAGATGGCGAATGCACTTATTTTCAATGAATGGTTAAAAAACACATAATATTTCCAATATTCTCTGCATGCAGCTTTATACGAACTTTAGACTTTTTTGTTGCTCAGTAGAATCCCCTCCCTCCCGTTTAGTAGTGCATGTACTTCTTATACGGGTAGATGCTTATATAAGGTGCGATTAACATGGAAAAATGAAGCTAATCTTAAAGTATTAAATAGCTTTGATCGGGGAAGTATCTTAATAAGAAAGATGAATACGAGAAGCTGTTTTATCATCTACATTACTCCGTCTGTTTACTTCAAGATATTAAAACAGTACTGTTTTGATGTCTTGCAGTAAACAGACGAAGTACCAAGTTAAATATGATAAAACAGTTTCTTGTATTCATCTTTCTGATTCTTAAAGTAAAATATTCATAAAAAATTGAATTCATGGAATAAATCTTGATTTAAATCATTTTATACCTATCTAATATTTATTTATAGTTGTCAATGGAAGGGTCAAGAAGATTGACGAAAGCATTCTATTGGGCGATGGTAATGGTTATAACAACATGACAAAATCAACCTCCAACTATAAGACAAACGTCCAATACTGGCTGGACGACTACATTCAATCTCTCACAATCCATGGATTAACGAGAAGCCTAAAAGGCAAAAACAAAGAATCTGCATTTTGGACCATAATTCTATTGGTCGGTCTCGGTTTTGCCTTATTTGTGGTTGGGGGCCTCTTAAAAAAGTACTGCAAGTATCAAGTCTACACACAACTAAAATCAGAGGTGACGCACCAAAACAAATTCCCAAGTGTCACATTTTGCGAAAAACATCTGTTGCAAAAATCCTATTTCGCCTACTGTGGTAGATCTTTAGGGAGAGAATATACATCTAAGAATTGCACCGTATCTGATCGAAAGAAAGCGTTGAATTTCACACGACAGAAACTGTCATGGCAAGACTCACCATTTCAAATCACCGAATGCAAATCAAACGGTAACAAGATGTGTAAAAGCAGTTACTACTTCAAATCAAATCCGAATCTAAACAACTCCTGTATCACATGGAACTACAAGGGTGACTTCTACGACACATTTGGTCATGTGAAAATTCAATTCGATTTCCGAAAACCGATCGGAAATCGCCCCTACAAAACGGAAATCTTTGTCATTCCACATGACCCGAAAATATTAGAACTGGACGCAACAAAAAAGCTCGGCATCGATCCAAACTATAAATATGAAATCAAGGTGGATAAAATATTGATCAAAAGATTACCGCACCCTTTCCCCTCGAACTGCACAGACTACGCAAGCGCCAACGTCTTCCCGGGTCGATATTCGAGATTCCTCTGCATCGAATCCCACCACTACGTCGATATGTTCAAGCAATGCGGAGACGTCTTCGATTATCACCGGCAGTACATTCCCCAGAATATCATCGCACAGTACGGCAGGAACAACTCCAACATAATAAGGTGTCTGACGAAGTACACTCGCACGGTGCTTTCGAACATCAAACACTGCCCCTTGTCGTGCAAATCGTACGAGTTCAAGTACTTTTGGACGTTTCAGGCGAATACCGCGGCAAATGTGGTCAAGAAATCGCCGCGGTACGAGGTGACGATCCAGTTGAAGAACCCGAACGAGTTCGATGTGATGGAGGAGAAGCAATTGTATACGTTGAGACAGATGCTGTGTGAGGTGGGGGGCTTCGTCGGGCTCATTATGGGGATGTCGGTCATCTCCTTGATTGAAGTGAGTGTCGTTCTCACGCTGTCAGTTATTAAAAGATTTACCAAGCAATAAAAAGAGGAGGTTGTCGAAGTGTATAAAGTTAACGAGGCCAGACTTGAGTAATAGACGGTCTTAAAATGGTTTTCATATTTAAAAAAGAAAATGTCTATTAAGCATTTATGCCCCATCACCATAACCAGTATTTTCTTTTGGCATTTTTTAACATTTAAGACTAAGTTAACCTTATAGATTGGGTTAAAGATGAAAGCAAACACTGGAAAATAGGTATACACCATGCGTTTTTAGTTTTTTAATTTGTCAAGTTTTCCGACAGCTTGGGCGTAAATATTATTTTTGAAGACATTCAGAAATCAGACCAGATCCGCCAGTGATAACTGTGATTGCAACAACACATGGCGTTCTTTACATCAAGAAAGCCATTCAACAACATCATTCTACTTTTTGTGTTTTTTCCGCCGGAGGAAAAGCACAAAATGCACTCTTTCAAACTATTTTTCTTTTTCTTTTATAATAAGCGTTTATTTTTACTTAACAGATTTGCTTGACCCCAACCTCCTCGCCAGCAGATATATCCTGTTAAAAAAATGAAAACCGTTGTGAGAAAGTCCTTAATAAGTTAGCGCTCATGGTTAGCTTAACACAGTGGACAAATTAATGATCCGAAAATTATTTTTTGAGATAAACAGCCGCTAGTAAAAACATATTAGAAATTCCATCAGGACATTCTTAGATGATGGAAAAATTATATACAAAAAATGATGCGCATTCATTTTAAAATTGTGCATGTACCGTTAGATAAAACTGTTACAAAGTTGAGAACTATTTGATTAATAGTTCATTCTAAATGGAGTGCAAAATCCATATACTACGTGAGTTGTCCCTGTTCGGAAAATGACTCGAAAATGACTGGTGTTCTGGCAGCAAATCATTTCTAGGATTGAGAATATTTAAAAAAGGAAAATACTCTATTATTGATAAGCAAATTGTAATTTCATATTGTATATAAGATTCAAAAATATTGAATCATAATTTAGTTCAAGTTTTAATCTAATGCTTATTGGTAGCAAAATATACTTTCATCTCCAATTTACAATGTCAATATGTGTTCTATGATGTGATCCCTAAACATGAACAGGGTTAGCGGGTCCGACACAACTTACGCAAGGTCTCGGAATTTTTGGCATCCAACAATTATCAATATATAAAGATCTAAACTAGTTATCATATACGTTTTTCTTTTTCGAACAAAATATTAACAAATGTTTATATGTAATATTGCCTTATTCGGCCTTACTTAAAAAAACTATCGTTCTGATTTTGTGGCCTTGTTTACGCATTTTATAGAACGTTTTTATGGATAGAGCTTCTGAAAAACAAAAATAGCAAGAAAGACACTTTTTTTGAGAAGAAAACAAATTTATTTAGCACTATAAAAATTATACACACATTTATTACACGATGACAGGTCGAATTTGATGTCCATACTATTAAACACTGCTACTATATACAGGATAAAAATGTAAAAATAGAACAATAAAAATATGTACAAAAGGAAAACGTAACTGTCATTGTTGATTAGGTGATGGTTGTATAAGGGTAACAACCATGATATTGCAGCCACCTCGTTGCCCAGGTTTGCCGGCAGCTCCGAACAACAACTGGTACTGAAGGTAAAACATCTCCTTATGTTGTCGATCGCTTCGTCAATCCGACAATCCAAACACTGAGTGGAAGTGCGCCGCCACCTGCGTCAAACCAGAAGAACTCATCCTGTACGTGCCAATAGAGAGGGCCACCGGAGGCTGTTACCGTTTATTTGGTGGCGCCATTAACGTATTATATACGCCCGGAAATGTTTATCGGACACCTTGGGCAGCAAACCGAGTAAGATTTTGCAAACCCATTGGTATGAATCATACACGTTTCTTCCTCGTCGGAGGATATGACAATTGTGTTGTTTTGCCATTTTCTAAAACAAAAATAAATGATTGGTGAGAAATAATAACGCTACGATTGGTTCGAAATGTGGGTGCACGTTAGAATGGGCCAAACGAGGTTAATAAAATTCCACTTTTTGTCAATTCTACTGAATACGAGCAGGGATCTTATTACATAGATTTATATTTAAAGAAATAAGATCCCAAGAGACACTTGAATAAAAACCCATGTTCACTGATTAGAATTCCGAATGTATCTGTCTATCTCATATATTTCTGGCTGTTTTTCTTATAAAGAACGCGAAAACACTTGCCCACAGAATACTGAATAAGATTCCGATGAGATAAGACCACTTTTTACATCTGACTGAAAAAGATCCCACTACCGGTTGCATTAGATCCCACTTTTACTTGAACAAGACCCCATCATTCCTTTGAGAAAAATAAGTAACATCTAAAACATTTACAAAGTGGGATCTTATTATCTTATTATCTTAATATCTTATTATCTTATTCAACCTACCCATTCTTACAATATGGGTTACGGAATAATTAGAGTAACCAACGCCCGGACTCCTACCTATGTTATCAAGGTTACAAAATAATTGAACACTCCCTACACATTTGCATCAGATGGAAATCATGCGAGGCTTCGATTATAACTCTCATCGATACAGATAGAAAGTTAAGTCGCAGGAAATTTTGAAAAAATTCTTTTGCTTCGCAGGAAAAAAGTTTTTTTTTTGGCAGTCAGGCAACAAAAAACGGTTAATGGGAGAATTTTCAATAAAAAATTTAAATAAGTCAAGATTAAAGAATACGTTATAATCTGACTGAGGGCTTAAGCTCCTTTTACCAAGCCCCGGATCTGCTTCTGGATTATACATTATAAGAAAAATGTCTGGCATAGTGTTTAGCTTTTTTAATACAATCAAACTGAAAAAGAGATAAAGCAACAGAAAAACTAGATAATCCTTACTAATGTATTTCCACCAGTAAACTAAAGAAATCACATTGCGACCTCAAGAGAAATTTAACTCCTTTGTTGAACTCTTTAATCCGCGGTGATGAATGGGGGGGGTAAAACTCCCTCCCCTCTTGATATAAAATCCTTCATAACTCGGATTTACGAAATAAAAAATAAAAAATCTTTTTTTAATGTGATTAAAATATCAAATTACATAACATATATGCAATTCAATAAAATTAAACATCACGAAGTATTAGAAAAAAGACTTGAGTGTGGAGTTCTAAAGCGCCTTCTTTTATTAAAAAACACACGCGCTATTTTTTATACTAAAGTAAGTTAACTAAGAATTGTATAACTTACGATTGCTTCGATCATTTGTACCAAAAGTGTAGACGACGTATGTACTTATACGAAAATATTTAATTTAATTGCTGAATGTCAATATATTGGCGGCCAATCAAGTTCCTAGCTTAAACCTTTTGTATCATAAATTTTGTATCATAAAATATTTTAAAATGATCTAGACCTTAAGGGGTTAACATACAAGCTGGAAGTGAACCCGATAAAAGGGCGAAGAAAATGCTGATAAGCTCAACGTTCATAATCTGATATCATAAGTTCAAAGGGTGATGAGATCATGAGATCATCAGGTCATACAGGTAAGCAGTTAAGCTCAAAAGCTCATCATAAGTTGAAACATATATTCAATATTGGACAAACTCTAAGAGCCGAAGTTGACGAAAGTCGCCTGAAACCAATTTTAGGGCTCAATTTTTGGGACAACAAGCTTTGATTAGCAGAACAACTACCAATTCCTGCTAGAGATCATAATTTTGTATAATATGCAAAATCAGCCAAAACTAATTATGCAAACTAATGATTGTAAGTATGAGAACTTGTGTTCGTGACAAACATACAGACGGGGCTGGTTCCATAGGACCCACCAACTAGCTAGGCAATCCCGATTCATACTTCAATATCTGTCTTTAATTTTGCTTCTCGGGAGATTTACAGAATACACACAACTGGTTTCAGATATCTATTTTATTCTGTTCATCTTTTTCTAAAGCTTGATAATAACAAATTTATCTCAGGAGCTGTGTTATATGAACATATCCAGTCGAAACACGGAGGAAACGTTCCGGCACTGAGGTCGGGATAGAAGGGACTTGTTGCTCAGGCGATCCGAAGCTGTATCAATCAGGACGGAGGATCCTATGCTCAACAAACGAGCGAGAGTGGAAACGGCAAGTACGGTATTGACGTCATCAACTTAAAACCCTTACAGTGCACTTTTTTTGATAAAAATAGTTTTTATAATGGTATTTTTTATATAACTTTGATAAAAAAACAAGAGGTTAAAAAGATATCTCAGTTAAAGAATCCTCTCTTTTTCGTGTAGTTAATGCCTCAAACGAAATGGTAATCCCCAAATTAACTGTATCTAGGGTCTGTCTCCAATTAATTTAAAATCGTAAGAACATATGGTGACATCACCACCATATTTTTTGCATTTTGTCGTTATTTATTATAACTGTTCTTAATGATACTAATTTTTGGTGCTTGATCTTTTTAAATAAAGTTCGTCACTTTTTACCCGATGACATAGGGGAACGGGTGCAAAAATGCAATTCTTTCACTGACGTGATTTTTGAATGACCATATAGCTAGAATAGATTACCATGAAACAAACCAATGTTTGCGCATGTTCCTTTATGACATCCTGTCTCTTTTCTTCCTGTGAGACAGGATGTTTGATGGGAAGACAGAAAGCACGCTTTACACTTCGTCTTCTTCATGGGTTCGGTACCCAGTCGTCAAGCAATTTCATGTTATTAGTTTAACGGTAAGAGAATCGAAGGATATGCGAAGTATATCCCATTCGAACGGTTCTTAGGTAGATTCTTCACATGTGAACCTAAAAGCCTATTTTCCCACATGTGCTGGTTATCTTGAATTAGATTGGATAAAGTTCCAAAATAATCAGCAGCTTGTAACGTTGTCAATTTTTATTTGTTTAAGCCAATGCTTTCACAGGTAGAAGCTATCAACTGGGACGTTGATGCGACAAACCAAGGAAGAATTGCGCCAAATATGACGATTTTTGATGCATTACTTTGTCTAAAAAATACTCCCAATACTCTGGAGTCACTTTCTTTTCAATTCTTAGATGTTTTACATTAAAGTAATTGTCTGGAGTGGAATGTTTGCGTTTCTTGAATGGAAAATAATCGCAAACCCTTCTTCATTCATCCCAGATCCTTGGCGGAAAATAATTATGCACCTCTTCGTTTATTTCAGACCTTCGTTTTTCCGGGTGAAAAAAATTGTGCACATTCCCCAGTTTATCCAAGACCTCCGTTGATTAGTTTTAGCAAAATGTGCACACCGCCCTATTTATTCACACCCCCTTTTATTTCGAACCATAGCCTAGTTTATACACGGCCCTACATCTTGCCGACAAGATATCGAGTTGGGCGTTTTGTTATGATAGAGTCTTCTTATCTAATAAGGTATAGTTTGTTATTATGATGATATAAAGTAGATAATAGGAAAAGGTATGGGTTAATATGAAAGTAGATAATAGATAATTGATGTAATTATTTCTGTTGCGTAAATGAATGGAGACCGTATACATACCAAGCAAAATTGTTTATTGACCTGATAATAAGAATACGTTACAATAGATAATTAAATGGAACGACTGATCATAAATTTAGCAAATCTCTTCTCTCAGGTTGACGAGGGTCTTATAAGATGAAATCGAAAGTGTACATCAGAGAGCTTTAATAAAGAATAACTGGTGAACGGACATAGATCATCTCATAATACTTCGTCACGACATTGTCCTCCATTATGCGCGCATGCTATAAAAAGCACGTGATCAAAAATGTAAAAGCGACTGACTTATTGACTCTAATAGCAAAAAGTACGAAAGACTCATATTTCCACCGATAATTTCTCCCAAAAGATAATTCCGTCCCCACGTATTTTGGACATGCTTGTAAATATACTGAGCATCGCGGTTTGATCGCAGATGGTCCCAAAACGCCAAACTCGATGGGGCCGTGTATAAAGTAGGCTATGGACTGCTCAATGGAGACAAATGACAAATACTGACGTAAAATGAGAGGGCTTCTGTTAACCATGCCATAAAGGTGGAGATACTCTGATAATTTTAAAAGAATCAGTAACGATTGGAACAGGTTACCTAATGACCACATAAATGCAATGCAACTACAATGGAATCATTCAAAACCAAGCTGGATATATCTTGGAAGGATCATTGATTCAAGTTCAAATATAGATAAGAGTACACATCTAACTATACATACAGGATCCAGCCTTTATTTTTGGAAATAAATAAAGCAATTAAAATTTTGTACTACACTGTACCACTATAAATGGCCCTATCCTCTTTCTTCTGTTCATCAATGACATGCCACAGGTTGTTGATTGCATTGAACTGTTTGCAGATGACACTAAAGTCTTTGATAAAGTAAATATACGTAATAATAACAACGGCGAAAGGTTACAAAAATAGATTAACTCCCACTCAAATTGGTCTGATAAGTAGCAACTTCCCTTTAACCTTTCAAAATAAAATGGTCTTCACATCGAGAGAAGCAATCCTTGTCGAAATTATAAATGAACGGGAACATATTAACCTATACCAATGAAGAAAAAGACCTTGGGGTCATCATGGACGCGGATTTGAAGTTCCACTAATGCCACTGTATACTTCTCTTGTAAGGCCCCACTTGGAATATGGAAACATCATTTGGGGACCATTTCTCAAAGAGGACGCAAAACTCGTAAGTGTACCCTAGTTGGACATAGTGTACTCTAGTTGGACACTTTCATTTAAATTACGGGCGTTTAGTACAGGATGTCG
>JAUKPT010006114.1:0-10019 GCA_032273505.1 Nanomia bijuga | reverse complement strand
TTCTCTATCACCATCTTCAATTTCTATTAGCCCGAAGGGCATTGTTTGGTGAGAATTCTTCAAATTTAGATGTCTGTTTGTCTGTTTTATTTTTGGACATCGGGACCGTCATATTTAGATTCTCCGTATTGTTTTTACTAACTGTGCCAATTTTCAGGTTAATCCGATGCCCTTTTATTTTCAGGGGTAGGGTTCACTTTGAGGGGGCGGGGCAGTCTGTCTGTCTCTCTCTCTCTGTCTGGAAAAATGTGTCCATGTCTAGACTGTGACGTCGAGGTCACGTGTTCAAGTCACGTGACTGTGACGTCATGGTTGCTAGAGTAGTGACGTTGTTTGAGTTTGGTTGCTACGGGCCACCAACGGATTGCTACCATATCTTCTACTGACCGGTTCACTGATTCAGGGTGTATAATAAAAACATGTTTTTTTCTAAGAATCATGTAAACAAGAAAACGATAAGAATAAGAAACATTGCGATAAAATTCACACTCAACTCCAGTTGACACAAGCTCTTAGTGTGGACAAAAATAATATCACCAGAAAATCCTGGAGCATATCGCTGTGTGTGGTCGATTGGATAGTCAGTTGGTACCCGATGAAACACGAGAATGCAATTTAGTTCTCAATTCAGCTTAGGGCTATGGGTGACTGTCCACTTAAGTGAATACCATACCCAGTGGCGAAAAGATGAAAAGTGGGGGGTTTACAAACAATCCGACTGTAATAACCATTTATTTTTATCGTTAAAATAGATAATTATGTGTAAACTGACTCAAAATCCGACAAATACATGGCGTTCTATACTACAGGCCTCGTCAACGGAACAGCGATTTCGAGTTTACCTTGTTACATACCCAAATGAAGTATTTTCTGCAGTTTTTGGAAAAAAATTGGTTTGGTCTTCCAGGAAATCTACGGTACTTTCGGTTTTGTTAAAAAAAACGTTAAAAACAAGGGAAATAAAGGTTAAAAATCGCCGTTGTGCATGTATCGAGGTACTGGCCATGTTAATGTTCTCAATAAATATTATTGAAATCAGACTTTTCAATCAGCGGGAAAAGGGTAAAACGTCCCAAAAATTGTTGTTAAAACTGTAGAAGTTGGAACCAGTTTATCGCTTCCATCACACTGCATAATTCTTATGCAACTTTATGACCTTTTATCTTTAAGTCTTTTTGATATAAAAAACAATAGTAAATTAGTTTAAACTTGCATAAACCGTGTATACGTGTAATTAAATTATGTTTTTGTTTATGCCATGCAGATTTGTAAAAAAAACTGCTCACGAGAATGATTAGATGGCAATTAACAACAATTCTTGCTTTTCCAAATTAATATCATATTGTTATTTAAAGAGACATAATACTGTCTGACATTTTTTATAATTATTCGTGAAAGTAAGTAAAAATACATTTTAGTTCATATTATTGTGAACAAGCCTGGTTTCTCCAAACTTGTAGATTTGAATTAGATTGAGAAGAATGGAACTCTGTTTAAATTACTGTGGAAACCAGGGTTTTCCATTACCAATACCCAAAAGCCAAATGTTATTATGAAAATAAATAGAAACCTTGTAGGACATAATTAGCCCGTGCATGTGAATACCAAGTTAAGGTCGACTTATTAATTGTTTATTAATCCGAACAATTCAAAATATCATTCAGGAATTAATAATAAAGAAAAGAGTTTAGTAAGAGGAAGATGTGTAATATCAACAATAGAATATAAATGACTGTCCAAATTTCGAACAATATTTAATAACCCGTTATAATTAGTCTGAAATCGATGCATAATAGTTAAAATTTTTAAAATTCTTTTAGCTTCGTGCATAGGTGAATTTACATGATTTCCCAGATAGTTAATTTTACTTTCGATAACTTATTGTTAGTATTATCATAAAACTTCCAATTGCGTTGCAAAAGAATTTTGCAGTGTGAAGGAAGCGATAAACTGGTTCCAGCTACTTCAGTTTTAGCAACACTTTTTCGGACGTTTTGCCCTTTTCCCGTTGATTGAAAAGTCTGATGTCAATAATATTTGGTGAGAACATTAACATGGTCAATACCTTGCTACATGCAACTTTTAATCTTTATTATTTCTCTCGTTTTTAACGATTTTTAATGAAACTGAAAATACCTTAGATTTCCTCGAAGACCAAACCGATTTTTTTCAAAATACTGCAGAAAATACTTCATTTTGGTATATGAATCCGTCCTAAAAAAACCAAATACAGTATTTAACGGGAACAAGGTAAAATCGAAATCGCTGTACCGTTGAAATGGCCTGTAGTATAGAACGCCTGTAGTATAGACAAATGTAATCAAAAATCCAACAACTCAAGCCAAAAATACGATAAAATTAGTTAAAATTACAATAAAATTTGTCAAATATCAATATAAAATTAGATATATCATCAATCAGTACCAAAATGACCATATGTACTTTGGTCATTAATTATAATGATTTGAAACCTGCTAGCTTATAACCTTTGGAATTACCCTCCTATTGAGCCAGTACAAGATTAATGAACTTAGTGCAGTTTACCTGTAGAGACTGAAATGGAATTGCCTAAACAACAGTGTTATTGTGGAACGACACAGGAAATCATTAAAATGGATATTCATGAAATGGGTAACCAACAAGATACCGTTTCAATAAAAACGATAATTAAGATTTATCTCATTTTTTTTGTATTTTGTAACATAACCTATTTCACAGAACACTGTTTTTTCCTTGCAATGGAATTTAGAATGTTGCATTAACCACAAATCAGATTACCTGCGTTATAAGCCTGTTTAAACGCAGTCATACAAGAACGCTCTGTTAAACATAAAAGGAACTTTTTTCACATCGAATTCACTCTACTCACTCAAAACATTTTCTTTTAGAACGACGGTTACAAAAAGTGATGTAAATTCGTATTTAGTATACAATTAATAAAAGGTACCTTAAAAGTGTAAAAAAAGTCGGCAAAAGTGACTGAACATTTGCAAGATGGGGAGAGAGCAAAGCCTACTACAGAACAGGCCTGGAAAACAGATATCATCGAAATTAAGCGGAGGCCGAAAATGAAAAAACTTTATCTTAGTAACAAAAAAAGCTTTCAACTTGCGGATTTTTTTATTTGAAAACTAAACTTATTACGATTAAAGCCATTTCTAGACCTTTTCTTAATATCAATGAATTGACCAGGAAAATGGGCTTTCCCCAAAATGACCCCTTTTTTCTTCCTAATAATAAACTTTATTTGAATGACTATAGTTCACTGTAAATATATATGATATCTTAGTATTCTTAAAAAAAACGATTAAAATCTGACCGGAAGTAGATGTAATAAGGTCAAATTTCCCATTTTAAGGCTTAAATTGGACATAAAGTAGCGTATTTCAATTAAAAATCGATATTTAAACGCAGAAAAGGTATGGCCTAATATAGCATGTTTCACTGAAAATCGATATTTATAAGCTGACATAAGCGACATATATATGAGGACAATCCTCATTTGTCCATAGCCATATTAGGGCCCAATCCCTCATTTTTGGGCCAACCTTGGGCCCAAATTGATAAAATTAAATTTTGATATTAGATTGGGATGTATAGGGTATATTTGACGACAATAAAACTTTCTTAAAGACATTGTTAAGGCCCAATTTCCCGTTTTAGACCTAAATTAGGCCTAATATAGTAAGTTTCACTGAAAATCGATATTTAAAAGCTGAAAAGTCATTTAAATAGGGTGAAATGTGATTTTATGATAGTTTACAAGATGATTTAAACTTCAACTTCTTTTTTCATTAAGTCCTTGAGTAAAATCTTTACTACAAAACTCATTACGTGGATTAATGACGATCATATCTTTATTGCTATCTTATGTATTGGAACGAGAGATTTGATAGGATTTAATAAAAATGAAGAATTGTTTTTTTGTGTATTTACAATTATTTAAGTCGATTACTTGGTTATAGAACATCACAATAGTTTTTTCTTCCTCTTTGTTAAGATAAAACTTTCTGTACAATAGACAACATTTTATTTTTGCAAAAAAAGGAAACAGATAAAGTATTGATTGAAATTATCTAATCATCTTATTTGAGGTAATAAATATTACTTCATTTAAACTATGGAATGATTATGTGAAAAATACAAAATATAATGACAAATACAAATCGTTTTAAGGCCCTATACTGTTCCAAGTGTCATTAGTGTCAAGTAGTACAAGGAGAAGGGTTTAAAATCATCCATTATTTATTCAGGAGATTAGCTCTGATTGGATCTTCGAGTCATGTGATAGACATGGTTGGTAATGGTATGATTTGAGTGGAGTAGTTATTTAGAATAGATTGAGTTAGAAGTGAAGTAGAGACACTTATCTAATTATTCATGCAAATAACCAATTATCAAACATGATCAGATCAAGCTAAAAATGGGTACTGAGGCTAATAAAGGGTCGAGAAACCAAATATGCTATCGGGAATTTATGCACTTTCCATTATTTATGCATAGAGGGACCAGTTTTGCTAAAAATAAAAATTGAAATGCTTATTCATATCAACTGTAAAATGTAAAAAATTAAAACATATTCTAAAGTATTGTAAAAATCAAAAAATCTAACATAAGTGATAAATAAAAGACTAAAAATCATTATTTAAAAACATAAGATGAAATAAAATATTTTCTTGATAGAATTGGGCACAGGGACTAAAAGAAAATTTGATATTTTACATCAAATAAATCCAAGACCAGCAATCTGTGTTTTACAAATTCCGCAAGGACAATTCCTATCATGATTGAATATCCTTTATAAAAAGAGACAAGCTCGTTAAATTCATTATGTTTTCAGGCACTATACTTCAAATTGTTGGTACAAGATAGCTTAGACACTGTTTTAAGGTTATCTCTTGGATAACTAACTTTTTTTGGTGATATGTGATTCATAACCTTGTATTGCAAGCGTTTGTATATTTTTCATGAATTTTATTTATTCTATCATTCTATTATCTAAGTGCATCATCCTCACTAAAGTGGTAACCAAAGTGGGAGGAAATAAATGAGAGGTGTTTTACTTTCTCTGATTTTAAGGTCATGACTCTAGCCAATACCTATGAAACTTATTTCCTGATATCTATCTACGCCAAGTACCAACAGTGTTGTCAACTCGCAGTTTTTATTAATTTATTTAATTCCTTGCCTTCATTCAAGTGTTTAATTTTTTTTTTTGAGGGGCAAAACATCTTTTCAAAAATATTAATATACATGATATTTAGTGAAATTATCAACAGAAAAAAGGATTGTGATTTGGGAAAAGGGATGTCAAAGTATATCAAGTATACCATTGTATTCCTTGCTTTCTGGGAAGCTAAAATGTATAGGTTGATATGGTTCGAATCGAGAAAGTAGCCCGATAACGATGACTAAAATAAGCTATATCATACTTTTTTAATATGTTTTATCGACTTATTTGGCATCGAATTTATTATTTGAAGAAGATGTGCAATAGTGGCAACTCAACTGAAGTCAATAATCGTCATCCTGATAATTTTCTTTTATATTTGCTACTCATAGAACTATTTCTATCGAGTAAAACCTATCCTACAAACAAGAATTTTATGACAATTATTGAAATCTGCATAGAACATGAAAGCCATGGTGACACGTATTCAGTTATAAAGATAAAGCAAACACATACTAAAATACTTTTTATGAAGGTGTGTAGTAGTTGCAACTCAGCAGAAGTACTGATAAGACTGATTGTTGCAAGTACTAGCAGTTTTGTGGCGACATTAAACATTCTCTCTCATAGTTCACGTCGCCTAAATGTGGTCGCATCAAAAGATAAACATTATGATGTGTATCTAGAGTCGTCAAAAATCGCCTTTCCTGAAAGTGTTTGAAATTTTTGCATCACAGTAGATAAGTTCTTTAAGTACTAATATGAAAAATGTGGCAAGTTCTGTAGTGACTAAAAACATTATCTCTATTATAGTTCATGTCGTCAAGCTGTGGTCAAATCAAAAGAACTACTTAATATGGGGGTTGTCGCCAAATTTCAACTAATCCAATCTTTTGATTGGGTGAAAATTATAGTATCAAGATCCTGATTGGTTCATGGAATAATGATGAATTTTGTATTTTAATAAAACATCAAATTTTTAATTGAACCAATTAGTTTCCTGATGCTGTAATCTCTAACCAATCAAATGCTAAAATAGCCAAAATTTGGAGATAATTCCTAAACATTAAATGAAGTTTGATCATTTTAATGATGAGACTGAACGCAAAATTTCATGGTATGCTCAATAATCATTTAATGTACACGTACGACAAAAAATGAAATTCATTTGGTTTAGAAAGAATTTCATGGAAAAGATCACTTCCGTAAATAACATTCATTGTAAAGAGATATGTCAAATGAGTTGGTATTTTTTTTTGGAAAAATCCTATAGGCAAATATCATGGAAGTTAGATGAGGCCTAAGAGATGTATATAGTACAATTTCTTCATTTCCAAACAGCCTGAATTTGAATACAAGATTAGGTCTTAAGCAAACTCGCAACCAGCGCAATATTTATTCCGCGACTTCCCCTGGTTGAGGTTACATTTAAAATTATAGTATTCATGAAAATAATATTGAGAAGGGGAATGCGTGCTATATTTCTAATCATTCTTTAATTATTTGTAGAGTATAAAATTGTATACGAATGACTCCATAAAAAGAAGTTTTTGAACCTTACTTATTGCAGTTTAGATTTGATCCTTTTGAAATAAGTTAAATAAATCTAGCTGTTCTTCGATTCTAAAACAATTGCCCGCATATATTTGCGAGCCAGATCTTTGATGATGCCGGCAACCTGAACAAGGGTCATCTCTGGAATGTTCACGGAAGAGAAATATAGCGCTCTAGGCTACTTTTATACCTGATAGTACTACCATTCGTTTTAGTGCATAGAAAAAGTTGTAATTATTTATCAAGACCACTTGATTCGAAATCTGTATTTGCATCGTGTGTCGCAATCAAACGCCTCAAATACCACATTTACTCGCCTCTTTCAGTTGTTTATACGCTGAAACAATTATGTCAAACATATGATGTATCAAGATGCATAACAAGCATCAAAGACATAAACCACATTCAGCGTGTATTATTCATTGTTATTTCATCACTTACAAACATACCCTCAAAAGAACAACCCAACTCACGATTATTTTATAAAACACCTTGACTTCTAATCCAGTGTACACTGGAGCGTTTTTAGCGCGAAAGTATTATGCACAGGTCTGTTGAAATAATAGAGGGTTCTTTTTTTTTATAATTTTCATCCATTTACATGACATTCTCGATAGAGGCAGAATGTATTAAGCTCTACTAGCGGGGATGGATCAACATTTACGACACATACAACATTTAACATTAAACGGATTCTATTGTCGAATTTAACGCACCACAAGGGAACATTTATGGTGGACATTATTTCAGTGATTCATTAGATTAAATTACGGAGATCCAGGAGGGATCGAGCCCGGGTCGCTCCATTGAGAAACCTGAAACCTAACCACTGAGCTAATGCGCCGACAAACAGAGGGTTCTGATAGGCGATCGGCCAACTATAAGTTAGTGATTCCATCAAAGAAGATACATAATGTTTTGACTAGTTATCGCGCACTGTAATATAAGATATATTATTTTGTGAATACCATGCATTTACCTGGCTTTACACGACTATCTAAGCTACGTATATCATATTGAATTTAAACAAATCGTTATGTACGCATACTTTCAACAGAAAAAAACAAACAGTTTTTCGTTACAAAAGATAATAGTAGACTTATTTGATGAAAACGAAATGATTGATAAAACTAGTTTGATATATCAAATAATTTTGATCGGGCTAGTATCTTGATTAGAAAGATGAATACGAGAAGCTGTTTTATCATTTTTAACTGAGTAAAGACTTATTTCATTAAAACGAAATGGTTTCAGAGGGTTTGTAAAACTTAGTTTGACATGTTAATACCATCAATGGTTCATAAGTTCTAAACTGTTCAATAATTGATCAAAATGTGACCAATTAAAAAATAGACCCAATTTACCAATAAAATACGCTCCCTTTGTCATTCCAATATTTGTACAAATACTTGAAATCTCTTTGAATGAAATTTGATACGCTTAGGGGCCTTCTCAAAAAGTTTTTCATTTTTTTAAACAGAAAATGTCTGCCAAAAGGGTGTGAGTCAAGCATATTCTGGTAAGAAAAATGAATCCCTACGATTGTGTCAACATGACAGGTAACTATGGGGTTCATTTTTTTTTGTCAATTTAGGTATGCTGCTTGGAATTTCAAAATGTTCAAACCTAAAAGCGGATTAGATGACCAATTGGTATGGTGTGCTTTTTTTTTATCTGATGGTAAAGAGTTATTTCTGTGTAAAGTTCCTGCTGATTCAACATGATTTTGTTAAAGGTTTGATATGATAGATTAAGTTTAAGAAATCATATAAAGCATGCATGGTCATTATCAAATAATTAGTTTGTAATAATGATTAGCTATTTGTAACAATGAGTAAAAATTTACGTTGTTGTTACAAATAATGGAAATTACCTATTAATTTTGATGAATTAAAATCATGTTTTTACAGAGTATTTCAAACAGAGTATATTTAAAGTAGACTATTCACCTACCAACTTATTGACTATTGTGCACTATACGCGCAAAGAGTGATTCTCGAATAGTGTAGAGGTGTATTATCTCGAGAAGTAAAAATCCAAATATACAGGTAAGTGTATCCATGGCGGTATGTGGTATTAGGTCGCAGCTTTCTAACTTGTTTAATGTAAAAATTTCAAATATATTATTATTTCCTGTTACCTAAAAGATAATGCTGCGAAAAAAATTACATAAGTGATAGAATTGCGCGGTTTTTGATTCTGAGACAAGCTTTTCGTTGAAAATAAAAGTAAAATCGTTAATCTTCACACTGGTTTTTCACGGTTAAATAAGGTCATCGTCAATAGATTATCAAACATGTAAAACAACAGGAGTGAAAAGATTTCAAAACAAGGAGGGTATTGAAGAAAAAGTTTTTTATTCTAACATGTTTTGCCTACCATGAGGGGTACACTTGATTTCTGATAATGGAAAAATAAAAAAGAAGGATATGAATAAATGTTTTTTTCTTGTTATAACGTATTAAATACTACGAAAAACTAATTCAAAATCATAAGATCCCATTAACTGGATAATTCATATACATAAAGATTCCTCTTGGTGTCGTGATGTTCCGGCTACCTTTTCAATTGTAATTTTTCTAACTGTGTTATCTTGTACGTTAAGTATAAAACTATCTTTCCGTGAAGGCCTTCTCCAGTAAAAACCAAGTTGTAAACTTTTGGTCATGCAGGATACTCGGGCTTTCGCGTCATTTATAATATCTTCAATTACTCCAGGAAAAATCGTTCATTCTTAGTTCACAGCAACCTTCATTCGTCTAGTTACCTCTACATCTTCAGTAATATGTTCACTCATTTCTTCTGCTGAGTATTCAACATCATCTTCTTCATGAACTTCACTGGTTTTGAACTCGATCTTGGTCTTTCTCATTCTTTTTTTCTTATTGCTTGAAGATGGCGATGTAATCATTAGTTTCGAGCCATCGTCTCTCCCACACAACTTTATAGAGAAAGAATTCTTATTAACTTCAAGACAAATTGAACACTGTATTAAATTCTTAACCATACCTTTACAATCACAGATGCACTTTAATTTTCATGACTCGAGTCTTACTTTCAAATCAGACTTTGAGATTTTCAGCTTTCATCTCTTCAGCAACTCGTTTAATATCTTTTAGTTCTTTTAGCTTTTCCAAAATCTGACATCCCTGCATTAATTCATGAACCTTTGTGATGTTTCTCGAAATCGTATTCTTTGTTCTTATTTGTTAGGTTGCATCATGGCCAGCTTAAGATAAGGCCCAATATGTCACCGACAGATTTCTAGAATATGGGGTTGGAGGAAAGCCCTGAT
>JAUKPT010006113.1:0-10019 GCA_032273505.1 Nanomia bijuga | reverse complement strand
GATACCATGAGGCTAACTGCTAAATTTGTGAAATTCTGAAATGTATATGTACAACCCTCAACAACCCACACTGATATTAGGACCACCCTTATTTACTGAATTTCTTTGGATTTTACAATTTGCAGCTTACCTTAACCTAGTGAATCACCTCCTTCCTTAAGTTAACCTTTTCTCATGATGACAGATCATTCATAGGGCACTTTGAGGAAAAATCCCAGAAAAAATCCCCGAAAAAATCCCCAAATCCCGATTAATCCTCAAATCCGGAAAAATAATCCCAAAATCACGAAAAAAATCCCCTAAAACAAACTGTTATTTTGAAAAGATAACTACAGGACCACCCTGTTCAGCACTGTCCCACACAGACTAACTGCAATCTCAGAGGCTACCACCACGGACCAACTGTCATGGGTATCCGGGACCAACTGCTTGGTATTGCAAGCTTTGTGTGAACCAGGGTACAAACTTGTAAGAAGCAATAAGGAATCAAATATTGGACTGATATTAAACATTACTGGCTTGATAATAGACCTTTTCCAAGTTAAATTCACCATATTGGCTGTGGAGGAAAAATATGATATGGTGGACACATTTTATAGGTGGAAATATAGGGAAATAGTGTTCATAAAAAACAATTAAATGTATTTCATTTAATAAGATTACATATTCTAAAGACATTGAATGACTAAGTGTCTAGTGATAAAGAATATTTACAAAGTGATGAAATATTCATAACATTGTTAAACTTTTAAAAATAGACAAAACCATGCATAAAAAATATGATAGAATTCTATAACAGAAAACATATCTTTTTAACATTAAAAGGACTATTTGTTTCTTTCTCTAAAGCTTATATAAATTAATTATTCACTTAATATATTTTTTTACTATTTAATTATCTATTCAAAACTTATTTTAAGTTAACAACAAAGTATTTGATGATTTCTGGTGTAGTAAACCTTTATGAAAAGGGATTAATTACTATTTTTACTATATGTTTCACATATTTCATTTTGTGCCCACAACAATATGGCAAATTTAACTTGGAAAAGGTCTATGCTATCTGGTATTTGATTTGCACAAACGTTTTCATGGCTTTGAAAGTTGTCCCCAGTTTTTAGGAATTTTTTAAAGTTGTAAAGAATTTTTTATCGTTTTTCATTATGGAGCACTTGCACATCCCTCTTACCATAAAGAAGACTTTTTGGCAATTTCATGAAGCTTTTAGCTATTTTAGGTCCAAAAATTGTCAAATTTTGGCGCTATAACCTTTTCTCTTGTCATTTTTATGATTAATTGTGTCAATAGGTTTTCCTGACCATCAATCAATCCAAAAATGCAGTCGAAATGTACGTCTGGGAGGAAATAAGGGTTTCTGGCCAGAATATTTACCCTTGTACATTTATTCATTTCTCTTCACTAATTTTAGATTTTTATACAAGTTTAACAAATGCTTTTGGACTTACAGACCAGGAACAACAACCAGGTAATTGGAAATATTTTTACATTTTTCTTGATTCATACAATTGTTTGAAAATTATAGATAAATTTACACATTAATAAGATGAATGTTTGAATTCATGATTTCATAACATAATTTGATAATGGAATAGAGATGCCAATAACAATAATATATTGCCATGATTTGTTTGGACAAAAATTAACTGAAGATGATACTTACTGTATTAGGTTAGTTTTTTAAAGATAAACCTTGCACTAATTTATTTTTGTTTACTTGAAAGATGACACTGTATTGCAATATAGTGTAATCTATTAAGTAAACAATGTATAAATGCATTATTGTCAAGCTTTCATCAGGGGATAAATTCATGTGGTGAAAATAGGTGACAATACGGTTCTAATATGGTACGCCGGATGCTGTATTTGGCCTCAGCTGATGCCCTCAAACAAAATATGGCATCTGGGGTCCCATATAAACCATATAGACCAGTGCTACTCTTACTGGATGTGCACAATAAGATTTAGGATTAAATCAAAAAAATATTTGCTCACATAGGCATTTGATTTGATTATAAAAAAGTTCATGGTTGATTTAAAAGGATTTGCTAACATAGCTGAAAGTCTAAATAAATTTCAAAATATCAAATGAAGTACCTTACAGAATAAGAAATATACATTGTGATCATCATTGAAGTTTCCTTTTGTAATATATTATTTAAGATCGAACAAAGATCTGTTGATCCTAGGTCAATCAATCCAGAGTCAAACCTGGTAGATCTTGGTCCTTATAATTTTTAGGAGTATGACCATCGATAGTTGCGTTTCTACAGAAAAACTGAATGGTCCGTTGATGGCATATCTAGTTTTGATCTTCAGATTCAGATGAGTTTATTTGCTGGGAAGTAATCATGCAAGTTCAATCAGTTATTTTTGAGTTTTGACCTGAAAATCAACTAATCAATAAGTTTATTCAGCTATTCATCCATAGTTTTGAAACCTTAAGATATCTTATCTTAAATAAAAATTACTTTTTGTTTTACTCGTTTGTTTACTTATTGAACTAATTATTTCCATGATTTTGACGTCTCTGATGAAATCATTGTTGCAATTAAGGTGGATTTACTGCTGCTGAAAACTGTTTTAAATCTTCCCACATTCTCATTTTTGCATTATTCATCAAGTGATTCACATCTTAAAAAAATAACATAACTTAAGTCAGTAGAGCAGACAGACTGCCCCTTAGCAAACAATATATTTTCAGAGATGTCAAAACGAAAATTTATTTTATTTTGTTGAATCTTTTGATTTGTAGTTTGTCAGCTTTTATTGCGCCTCTCTCTCCTCCCTAGTAAACTAATCACAGCAAAAAACTTATTTACTTGTTGAGACTGGAGAATTTATTAAAATTTTAAAATCTATAAGATTATTAATCCAAGATCTTGCAAATCAATAAAAAAGGACTTGAATCAGAGACGTCATCTCAAGGGAAATATTTTATTAACATCTTGAATCTATATATCTATGGTGACACCAATTGAAACTGCAACTTCTTTTCTTCCAGTGCCTCCTGTTACAAATCAATTGTGGGATCCCGAAACGAAACGATTTGAATGCAAAGAGTGCAAAGCCACATTTCGAATGTTTTCTGATCTCCAATCACATGTTGACAAAAACAAATGTGTTAAATATACATTCCAATGTCCACAATGCAGTGTTGTCTTCAGTAATGGCAACACATTCACGAAACATTTGAAATATCACATGGGAAAGAGTATGCAATGTGATTATTGTGGTGACAAATTTATGCATGAGAAAGGTTTAAAACGTCACATAAAAATGTATCATACAGAGTACAGTCAATCCTTCCAGTGTCAATATTGCTCAAAGATATTTGGTCGTAAAACTCTACTTGAAAATCATATTCGACGGCATTTCGACTATCGACCTTTCAAATGTCCTCATTGTGAGAAATCATTTAAAACACGTCAATATTTAACGGGACACGTAAATGGTGTCCATAAAAATGATAAACAGTTTGTTTGCGATAAATGTGATGCTCGTTTCAGTTGGAGAACAACCTGGAAGCGGCATGTACAAAATCATGTCTTAAAAGCGACAAAAAAGAGAAATAAGAAGCGTGCTGCAGCTGAAGCGGCGACAGGGACATCGACTGTTACTGTTTCAACTGTCGTTGCAAATCTTCCTGATCTACAACATCAACTTGGTTCCGTTCAACTTACACACGATGGAACTCTTGCTCAAAATGTTTCTGAATTGGCATCAAATTTAACATCAGATTTAACGTCTTCTGATTTAACAACAACAGACTTAACATCTTCAGACCTGACAGCGTCTGTGCTGACATCAGCAGGATTGACTTCTTTGCATCATCATGAACCACTGACTGTTGCACAGCTTACACATCATTTACAACCATAAATTTTAGTAAAAAATCTTAGTAACATGTTTAAGGTGAAGGCCTTTTTTATTACAAACAAACCTGTGATTAGTTTACTGGAAGAAAGTTTTGTGTTTGTGTTTGTGCATTTTTTTGCCATTTTTGAGAAAGAAAGGTTAGGTGTTAAAAGGGAAGTGGCATGAAAATTCATGATAGTTTACCTATGCGGAATGGCCTAGTAAAGTTATAAATTGAAGAAATAGTATTCAAATTTCCTCTTTTATTTTAAATTAGTTAAGTAACTACCATCTAGTTAAAAGTGGTAGCTGGCTAAATTACAAAAGTTGCCCAGAAAAAATGATTATTTATCACAAAAGGTTTTCTCACTTTAAAGGAATTATTTTAATAAGCATTAGTGTGCACAAAATATTCTGTGCACCTTATGGTAACATTGCGTGTATGTTGTGCACAGGTTATAAGTGTGCACTTAAATGGAAAAGCATTGAACAATCTTCAATTTATAGCTGTAAATGTATTTATTATTTCTGAGTGTAAAATTTAAATTTTTTATTTGTTTACTAATATATAGATATATTTGAGTTAATAAGAATTTATTCTTTGAAATATATTGTTTTGAAGTTGACTCATAAAATGCAGTTCTATTAGTGCCTTCAGAATCATCTCCAAATCTAGACTCTTAATCTTTTGATTGGTTGCAAATTACAGCGAATATTTTAAGTTCATTTTAAAATGTCACAATTTGATGCTTTGTTTAAATTCAAAAATGATAAAAATGCTTCTTCAAGAACCAATTAGTTTCTTAATGGTATAATTTTCTACCAATCTAAAGATTGAATTAGCCATAATTTGGTGATGCACAATTCCTTAATGTGTTATTTTGACTAACTTTACACAAATTGGCTATTGCTGATTTCTCTTGATGATAGTTCCTATTTTGATATTATGCTTAAGGCATATTCATTGCTAAAATAGAAAAATAAATCTAATTTCGCAGTATGACACTTTACTTAAGGGGGAATGAGTTTTGGTGCTTAAACTTTAAGGTGAGTTGTTAAAAGGAACAAGTACTGAGTCACCCTAATATAAGGATAAATAAGATTCCTCCCCCCAAGATAATTAGAATCAAAATTTTCAGCTTCCCCTATAATCATGTTGTTCTGGTGGTGGGGGAGCAGGCAGAAACCATGCTCCAGGTGCACCAAAGACTATGCAAACTGCACATTTAGATAATTTTGTAATCCCCCACAGCAACGACTGGCAAAGTTTGGGACAACCGTCAAACATTTTTGTGTGTGTGTAGGGGGCTAATTAATGACTTAAAATTGGCAACATTTGTGCTTGGATAGACAAGGAATTGTTCATAAATACCCAAGGCAATATTTCTTAGAAAGTGTTTTTAAACAGAAAATTAGATAGAAATAAACCTATTTATATTTTTGTAATCCCCCAAATTACTAATTCAATGAGTTTGACATTGTCCTTAGACCTGGGAAGGAAAAGGTAGGACAAGACAAGGTAGGACATTTTTGTGGGCGTGGAGGCTAATTAATGACTTATAATGAAGCTAATTAGTGACATCTGTGCTAAATGTGATGGTGCATCAAAATCCTATAAATTGACATACATTTTCTTTCTGGCAAAAAGTACCCTTTTTTAGTTCTTCTATTTACACAAAATTCCTTAGTGATTTGTTTTGTCATCTATTTTATGTGTCTACTCCTTTTTTACACTGTTTTGGACGTGTTCAGAACGCTTTTAGTTTGTTTGTTTATCTGTTCCTTCGCTGGTTCGTATGCTTTGTTTGTTTATCCCTTTCTTCGTTGGTTTATATGCTTCGTTCATTCATCCATTCCTTAGTTGATTTGTATGCTTAGTTTGTTCCTCCATTTCTTGGTTTGTTTGTATGTTTCGTTTGTTTCTTCGTCCTTTGTTTGTTTGTATGCATTGTTTGTTCATCTGTTCCTTCATTGGTTCGTATCCTTTGTTTGATCATCTGTTCCTTATGATCTCTGTGTTATGCAGACTGCCATCAATCAGCATAGCATCTACTTGATTGTAAGTACCCAAAATCTATTTTAAAGAATGAAGTATTTAATTCATTGAGGGACGTTTTAGACAGTAAAATGAAAAAGCTTCGAGAAACGGACATGTGTAAGAAGCAGATTGCAGCACAACCAATAACTGATGCCCATGAACAGTTGTTATGGGATGTTGGGAAATTAGGCCCTGTGAACCCAGCAATTCTTCTTCACACCATTTTGTTCAACAATGTGAAACACTGGCAAAAATGACAGGCAGGGACAGATTTCGTTATCCATGTAGAATTTCTGTCGCATAACTGTTGATGGGGAAACATATGGTGCTGTTCTTGAAAATTCAGGAATCAAATTTACGAAGGAATCAAGTAGAAAAACCTTTGATAGAAGTTGAAGTTGAAGAATGGCCTGAGTTTATTATAAACAATTAACTAATTTGATAAATCATTACATATACAACAACAATTCGAACTGCAACTCCAGTTTTTCCTGTTATAAATAAATTGTGGGATCACAAAAATTTACTTGAAAATAATATTCGATGGCATTTTTACCACCATGAATTTTATATCTTAACATGTTTAGGGATATTCTACAAATTATAGTAAAATTTGCAGTTTGATTGGTTGAAAGTTACATCTATAATCTGATTGCTGATTTCAAAATGTCATTTTGATGTTTTGTAAAAGTTAAAATAAATTTTTGTGAACCTATCTGATTCTAGATGATGTAACTTTCAACCAATCAAACAGTAAATTTTACCATAATTTGTAGACAACCCCTTATGGTGAAGACGTTTTTTATTACAAACAAACTTGTAATTAGTTTACTGGGAGAAAGTTATTAAAATATAAATTCTGGTTAAGTTAATACAATTTTTTCCCCTGTTTATCCACTCAAGTTAAATAAAATTATTTTCTGAGCCACACACATGTTATATATAACAAAAAATGATTTTTCTTTTCATTTGTGTGCAACTTATGGTAACATTATTGTGTGCATGTTTTGCGAAGGTTAAGAGTGTACATATATAAAAAAAACTGAACAATCTTCAATATATAGCTGTAAATGTTTTAATTATTTCGAGTGTAAAATTTATATTTTTATTTGTTAACTTATATATAGATAGATGAAATAATTGTGTTAATAACACAAAATTTTAGTGCAATCATCCCACAGTCTTCTCTTGATGATAAATATGTCTATTTTGATATTAAGTTGAAGTGTTCCATTGTCTATAAAATGGAAAAATTAAATCAAATTGCGCAGTATAACACCACTTTTGACGTGTTCTGTGAAATGTTATTTCAAGAAAAAAGAACAAATTCATGAAATTGAATTCTGCAAAAAAACTGGATTTTTCTTCCTTCAAGTTTTTTAAATATGCTGTAGCCGTATGTATCAGGTTTTTAAAGTGGTTTCACTTGTCTGTTAATTCCAATTCGTTCTCATTTATGGCTGATATTGTGAGACAATATTTAATTTCACACCCTATTTGCCCCTTTAACTTTTGCCCCCTTCGCATCCTTTGATTTGAAGATCTACCTATTTCCTATTTATTTTGAAGTACAAGTGTTTTCCACTGAGCAAAAACCATTGGTAGCACAAAACTTTGAGTTCTTGACTATTTATGGTATTTTATACTAACGTCCAAGTCTGTAAAAATAGGGCTATGACCTGTTTCAAATTCTTTGCACATAAGTTCGCTACCTATAATCTTCACCCCCTGTTATTTGGTCACTTTTTTGCTTCCTTTAATTTTTGCCCTCCCTCCCTTGAGGACAATGTAAAAGGCAGACAAAATTTGAAGGGCATGTAAGTTAAGAAATTACCCAATTTTCAGTATTGTTCAGTTATATTGATATTGGTTGTGCAGTTTTGTTTTGTTCATTTTTTCCATGCAAGCAAGAAAATAATTTGTTATTAGAGTCATGTTGAAGGTTACATGAAAGGGTCAGCTTTTTTTGTATCTTTGAGTTTAGTTGATAATTATGAAAGAATCTAATTTAAACTTCTGAAAAATGTTATAAAACAAATTGATCATCTAATGCTTTGTTGAGTAAGAGATCTCTACCAGTTTTTTTCCACTAAGTTCAATATGTCAAAATCTATGCTTCCCCTCGTTGGATCTGATCAAAAGGATTAGAATAGTCTCAAGATAAAACTATATTGCAATATTAAGCCAGATATTACACCTATGTGCAGGTACTGCTATTGCCCAATGACTTATATGAATATATAGGAAGTGACTATTTGAATCCACTACCCTAACATTATGGTAAAAAGATGTATGGTAACCAAGCAAATTTTAATTTTTGTTTACATTTGCATGTGTTAGTAAACAAAAGTATACATTGACCTGACTTAAGCTGAGTGACAAATGTATATTAAAAAATGGCTTCTTTGTCTTCGAGTTCGAGATTTAGCTGTTTGAATGACAACGGTATATCTGCTTTAGATGCTACAGACAGAAATACAAAGTCGTCGACGAAGAGTTGGATGAGAGTGTTGCAATCATGGGCTAATGAAAGAAACTATTCGCCAGACATTGCCAAATACTCACCTGAATATCTTAATGAAGTTTTGATTAAGTTTTTCTCTGAGATACGAAAAGTTAATGGAGCAGATTATGAACCAGATAGTCTCCGTGTTATGCAGGCTGCCATCAATCGGCACCTACTAGATTGTAAGTACACAAAATCTATTTTAAAGGATGAAGTATTTAAGCCATCGAGAGACGTTTTGGACAGTAAAATGAAAAAGCTTCGAGAAATGGGCATGTGTAAGAAACAGATTGCAGCACAACCAATAACTAATGCCCATGAACAATTGTTATGGGATGTTGGGAAATTAGGCCCTGTGAATCCAACAATTCTTCTTCATACCATTTGGTTCAACAATGTGCAACACTTTGGCAAAAAAGGCAGGCAGGAACAGATTTCGTTATCCATGGAGAATTTCCGTCGCGTAACTGTTGAGGGGGAGACATATATAGAACTTTTAGAAGACCTTACCAAATGGAGGGGTGGCAGTCAACCGAGTATCAACCCTAAAATGTTCTCGCGTGGAGGGAGAAAATGCCCTGTTGCATTATTTGATCTCTATGTTTCGAAACGTCCATTAGAATTACGAGAAACAGGAAGGTTTTATCTTAATCCAAAGATAAATTGCTCATCGTTACGAGATCAAGTTTGTTACACGAGAAACCCTATTGGTAAGAATAACATATGCAATTTCATGAAAGAAATACTTAAAGGGACAGTTCTTGAAAATTCAGGAATCAAATTTACGAAGGACTCAGGTAGAAAAACGTTGATAAAAATTGAAGTTGAAGAATGGCCAGATAGCTGAGTTGTTCATCACATTTATAGGCACATGAAAAAAAGTGCCTTCATGCATATGCCATCGTTGCCAAATTATGGCTCTGATTGGTTTGAAATTATATCAATATACTGATTGGTAATGAAGAAGCATTTCTATCATTTTTAAATTTAACAAAACATCAAATTGTGACATTTTAAACTTAACGAATAAGACGATGCTGTAATTTCTAACCAATCAAACAATTAAAATAGCCAAAATTTGGTGATAATTCTTAAACTGTTTCAAGATAGCAAAATTCTTTATTTATGATTCAAGTATTTATTTGTTTTGTAGCATCAATATTTTTTCGTTAATTTGTTAATTTATTTATCATAGTTCATAAATTTGCACTTTTGAATTGAAAGTAAATTATAGATGTTCCTTATTTTTTTTACAAAAAAACATGTCTAAACTATTACTTATCAATCTTTTATTCCTCATGATATTCTGCTATACTGACCAAATGACCAAATGATAAAGTCAAATGATGATTATTACCATAGTGGGTGTCAGTCCCCCCTTCCTAAACCAGCCCCCCTTCTTGGTATCCCCCCTTCCTACGAAACCCTCATCCCCCAGCAATACAATATGTTTTATTCTCATATTATACCACTGCGAAGAATCCGCTATTTTAGTATTTTGTAGTATTTTCCTGATTTTAACACACTAAAAACAGACTAAAAGTTGATAAGTAAAAGATGCAAGAGAATTATAACACTAATTAGAAGTAATCTATAGTT
>JAUKPT010006112.1:0-10019 GCA_032273505.1 Nanomia bijuga | reverse complement strand
CAACTTTCGTTTTTGAGGGGTGGGGGTCACTTTAAGGGGGCGGGGCAGTCTGTCTGTCGGTCCAGTGATGACGTCATAAATATAAATAAGCTCGCTAAGGGTCACGATTTATTACGAATATACTCGGAAAAATGTTCGGTTTTCGGATATGCTCGGTACGGTTGGCGAGTTTCTCCCCCACAAAAAAGTGATCCAGATGCACCAAAATCACACTACTAACCGTCCCAGAACATGGTTGCAGACATGTCCTGGTAGCTCAGACGGTAGAGCGTCAGACTAGACATCTGGGTTCCTGGGTTCAAATCCCAGCTTGAGCGAGATTTTCAATTTCGTTCTTGGTCATATCCACTAGCCGTAATATACTTATATATTCACATATAAGGGTCATTACACTTAAATTTGAACGCAACAAGGCTAGTATGACCTACCCTAGCTAGCTTGGTTAGTTAGGTGTAATATCTGGATTGATATTCCCTAGCATTGATCTATTCACTGGATTGTGAGTGTTAAATGTCAACCTCACTGATGCAGCGGAAGAAACCGTCCCAGAACATGGTTGCAGACATGTCCTGATAGCTCAGACTGTAGAGCGTCAGACTAGACATCTGGGGTCCTGGGTTCAAATCCCAGCTTAGGAAAATTTTTAATTTCGCTCTTGGTCATATCCACTAGCGGTAATATACTCATATATTCACATACTAGGTTCATTACACTTGAACCAGTCTGTCAGTTGTTTTTGAGCATTGTTTTCGCTGATAAAATATTCTAGGTTTAGGGATATATCAAGAGAAAAACTTTTATAAACTTGAAAAATAATCTCCCAAAAACTCTCAAAGAACTTCCTAAATACTACCAAAACTCAGTTAAAAACTCCCAAATCTCCCAAATACTCTCAAAACTCATGAAACTTTTAAAAAAAGTCCCTTTAGAATTCTTAACTACGTGATTATTCTTTTAAGTGAAATATCCTTCGTTCCTAGTTGCATTTTCATTCAAAGTGCTGACGAAATAAGCTTTATTCTAATAAATTAACCTAAAACATCGCATTCGCACTAAGTTAACTTCTTTTGCCCCCTCAACCAATTTGACTAAGCGACGTCCGTGTTTTGATGAAAGAATCTTTGCCACATTAAACTGATGTGCTAGTTAGGGAAAATTCGTTGGTTTTGACTATAAAGGTTGATAATAGATTTTAGAAATTGTGTTTTCGTTTCTCCGAGAGGCGATTGTAAGTTATACAACATACATTACCCATTACTCTTGCTTTCACTTAACAATAAGCAATAAAAACGAATTGGAAAAATAAATCATCAAAGAATATTTATAGAGAGAAAGTGGGACGAAAGAATATTCGAAATATACATTAATTCTACAGTACTTCTACATATTAAAAGTCGTAAGAGTGTTACTACAAAATTGTTGACATCCTTCACCCCGCAAATCTTGTACTAATTGCTCCTCAGTACTTCCACCAGTCGACAACAGAAAACAACTAGAAGTCACTCCAACGCCTCCGAATGCTTTTCCTTGCCCATACTCATCAGCTCCATTACTTTGTTTTGTGAATATCGCTTGTCGTAGATTATTCACTTCCCCATTTCCGGTGATTAGTTTCGGTTGAGTGAATTCTGCAGATCGCCGTATAGCGTGCCCCTCACAATTATGCTCACGTTTCCAATCTTCGACGAAAGAATAGAACTGGTTGAACGGATGAGGACCAGTACGTTCATACGCGCACATGAATTGCCAGCCCCTGTTTTCTACTTCAAACCAACATGAACATCTCCACACCCTTTGGTTGTTGTGATTGTTGTATTTCACGCCCGCAACTCGAAATGTGATTTTCTGATCCGGCTGCCAGTTTACTTCTTTCATCGCTTTCATCCCCGTCCCCTCCCCACCGAACGACGTAACACTGACACCGTCTCCATGTTCAATTTCCCGAACGCTGTTTGTACCATCATTCCACATTGAAAATATAGCTACCCGGTGGTTTTCATCAATTTGTTGTATACCGGAATATCCTCCCGGACCCCAACCGATGACACAAAAATAGGTACAGTCGGCAGTATGTCGAACGCAAACTGTATTTTCTATCGTCCACGAATTAGCTATCTTATCAATTGGAATAGACTGATAATGCAGATGGCAACTACTGGCTGGTTTTACGGTATTTCGAACGATTTCCAATTCCCAGTTTGTGAGACAATTTCCATACAACCTTCTCAGGGTAATGTTGTTACCACTAATTCCCAGACAAAAATCAAAATTGTTTTCTAATTTGATAACACCATTTTGAAAAGTCCATTTGTAGTAAACGTTAAGCGAAGATTGCCCCTTTTGATGTAGAAACACATTTGCTCCGTCTCTTATTTCTCGCACAGCAAGACAGTATTGGTCGGATAATGAGGTTAAGATATGTCCATCATCCCATTTCCATTTCTGATTTGGGCCAGCATGAAATTGAGGGTAAGCAGTTACTTCAACACCTTCTGCACAGGTACCACCAGGTAGATCGATGTACTGTGTATTCCCCCAATCATCTTTACCTTTCATACAAAAACTATCCGCCATTATTATCTAATATTTTGCTGACTAATTTCAAGTAGCAACAAATTATCCTACATATTATTCTCTCAAGTTTTAAATCTCATCACACGAAACGTTTATATTGTATACACTCTCTGCAGAATTCTAAAATATGCCTCTATTAATTGTAATTTTTTCCATTTAATGTACAAAATTGTTTCATATTTTTCATTAAAAGTGAGTTTCTTCTATGCATTTAGCTAGATGAATATGTTACTATATTGATACCACAAACCGTATAAACTTATCGTATCTGCATTCAAAATATTCAATCGAGTTATCAATTGCTACTAGAAACGTGCAGAGGCTTTAATATGGTTTTTCGTGTAAAATGACAATGTTGTTTATGAGATTAAAGATCTGTTTGATTGATTTGAGTTCAACATCAAATAGCTGTCTTCACATAAAATTTAAGCCTACCTATATAGCCTACCTATTATCTATACAGTATAACAATGTTCAGAAAGAACTGCCATAACCTTCGCCACAATTATGTAGCTGAGAAAGGGTGTACACAGGAGGGCACAAATCTTGTTACATCCTTAAACTTTCGGCCACCATTTTGGTAGGATAAGTTTGATGTCTAGACCTATTTCTAAACATTATTTTCATATTCAAATATAGATCAAGGTTACCAACATTCATTCGCTAGTTTTAATTCTATATTGAATTCCATTTTGGCGGTGTCTCTCGCAAAATCGTCCATTGCCGAATCGTCATAGTGACACTTTCGAAACGTCCTATTTTTTGTCGCGAAGACAAGATAAATGACATTACACTCATTGAGAATCAAAAATGAATAATATTTCGAAGCAAACTGCAAACAAATACCAAGAGAAATTGAAATTTAAGAAGTGACCATTAGTAGAATAACGATTTATCATTCTGGGATCTGTATTTTAGAGGATTTATTACACATAGAAGTCGATTAGTAGATAGAATAAACATACAAAGCACTAGTTGAGTGAACCAGTGAATTGAGAATCAAGAATCTGTTTGCTAGTACACTAACCTCAAAGATGTATGAGGTTGCAAACAAAATTCCATTACATTCAACAATTTAGTAGTACTTAAACATCCCAAGATTAGGTTCTGAAACTCGATAATGAAGTAATGAGAAAATTCTGTATGCAAGATCACCTTTGATTACTAAAAAACAACCAAGAACCAGTAGAGACAACCAATATCATCATACTTAATTTCCAATATTCGAACGCAGTTTTAGGGCCCAAGTCCCCGTTTTTGAGCCCAAAGTCGGCCTAAAATAGCATATTTCTAAAGAGATCAATATTGTCATCTATACATGGTATACTTCAGATTGAGATTGATCAATTATAATTTACACATTTTTTCGGAACGTCTTGTCTAGAATTCAACGATGCCATCAAAACATTTTTATCATCAACATTTTGTTTATCTTTAACTCTAGCAATCAGTTTATCAGTAAACAACCGGTGTCCTTGTCTAATCTGTTTCAACTTCTGAAGGCTTGCCATAGTTAAACAACTGGGTCGCGGCACCATAAAAGAAACCAGAACAACCAAGATGAAAAGACAAATTTAATGTAAAGAAAATTATTAGGCCATTTCAAAGGTCAAGCCTCAACTAATCAAAAATTACAAAATAACATATATAACATCGATAAAAGTTCGCTATTTCCAATAATCTGAAACAACCTGTAACAATCCGTAAATCCGTAAATACTATAATAACCCCGTAAATTCCATAGTGGAAAAGTTTAAAAATTATGTTGAATAAAGATTCGATGCCAAAATTCACGATTTTCTGAGCATTTATAGCGATAATTATATTCATTTTGTAACCAGGCGTTTTCAGGTCCCTATCGAAAAAAGTATACCTCAAATATGCACGTCAAAATACTTGAAAACTTAATATAAAAATATTTAAACTGCTTTGGCGGTCAAGCAGACAGGTTTGACTAAAATCTAAAACCAAAAATAATATACTGAAAAAAATAATTGTTCCTCCGTTTAATTTCAAAAACACCCAACATTATGAGGTCCCTTTACCTGTACTCGGTTTTTTGCTACCCTACCTGAGTCAGAAGGACCCAAAATAGTGAGTTGAATATAGTGACTGCTCTGCTTCGAGAGCCTGACTCACTTTGTTCTGAGAGCATGAGAACATGAGAACAATCAAATAAGTTTTCTTTAACACATTTTATAGAAAGACAGTTATAATGATTGTTGACTTAGTGAAAATAGTTTTATCATAAATAGCTTTTTTCAAATGCTAGCTAACTTGGAGTTGCGACATTTTCCTACCCGACCATCTGTCACCGGCGTCTATCCCACCGACATTTTCTTAATATGCTTTTGCGATAGTGATTTGTCAACTGGACGTGCGATATGGGATCTATAACAATTTCAAAGTAATTTACAAATCTGAAATTGAAGTTTGAATTCAGCATTTTTAAAAACCTCTGAAGACATTGTCATAAACGGAATATCATGAATGTCAGAACTAATCGGTCAGATCCACACCGCTGGTAGGAAGCCTAGAAAACACATTTAATGTTCTGATAATACTCCCATCGAGAAACTCTATGGTTTCTTTCTTATCATAAAAGAAAACTTCATGCAAGATTTGGGGTAAAATAAATATGGGGAACATAGTGTGAGGACTTGATTTGTAATTTGAGGTCTTAAACAATAGAAAAAGTGACGTAAAACAATAGAATTACAGAGTCTTTTTTTCATTGGCCTTTCGCCCGATTTTGTTTGTTCGCCAGATAGCTCTTCTTCGAAATTGGCTATAATTTTCTATTCCTGGTTAATACAAAAGCCCAGAAATGACAAAAACAAGGCTAAAATTGATAAAATATCTTTAGTTTACTAAAGAAAAAAGCTGCTTTTGAATCTTGGGGTGTTGTAATGATTCCTAAAAACTGTTCTAATATGTTTTCCAAGGTCCATTACTTATAATCAGGGGTCTGTTAACAAACATTTGGGGTTAACAAACCGGAAATATTGAAAATCCAGGTACAAAAAGATAAGAAATACGAAACAATTATATCTTCATGATTTCAAGCAGGAAAAAATGGTCAAGAAGTTTCTATTGTAAGTTTTGACAAGCAAGCATTTTGGTCACCGGAAGTGGCGCAAAATGCCTTACTTTATCTGTAATGCCAAAATTATCTGAAGTGATATCTAATTATCGTGTGAATATGCATGTTCAATTATTTTAACCAAAAAATACAAATTTCTATTGTAGATTTTGATAAGAAAGCATTTTGGCTAGGTATAGAAATGCGTGCTTTTGTCTGAAATGCCAAAAGATATGTCTGAAATGATATCGCAAGAACTATATATCGCGTGGATGTATCTTCACTTATTTTAATCAGAAAATACAAGTTTCTATTGTAACTTTTGATAAGCAAACATTTCGGACATCGGAAGTGTTGAAATAATGCCTTCCTTTGTCTGATATGCCAAAAAATATCTGAATTAATATCTAAAGAACTACCTATCGTGTGAATATGCATGTTCACTTATTTTAACCAAAAATAATAATAATAATAATAATAATAATAATAATAATAATAATAATAATAATAATAATAATAATAATAATAATAATAATTAGGAGTTTACCCACAGCCAACTATCAGTTCGTTTAGGACAAACTGATTTGCCCTGCTGTGCGCAATAAATAATTTCATAGTAAAATCAAGTCCTAGTGAATGTTTACACTATTGAAATACTGAGATATATGAGTCATAAGGAAAGATTTCAATAGTTTTTTAAATTGTCACTCTCCATACAAATAAATGAAAGAAGATTGTTCCATAATTTTGGCCCACTTCTTGAGAAGGCTCTCTCTCCATACATATAATAGATTCTCTTTTCAACAAGAAGGAAAGTTCGAACATTAGCAATTACTATTATTGATATCAAACTTTCAGGAGCTATTGACCAAATGCATTTGTGGGCCTTGAGACAAATCTTGAACACAATCCGTTCTCTGTACCTCAGCCACTGTAATTCATGAAATAAATGTGATATTGGCTGTCTATCAAATTTTGTTTTTCCAAACACCAATCTAATGGCTGCGTTCTGGACAGCTTGTAACATGTTTAGTTCATTTAGAGCCGATTTAATAGTAAAGAGCATTACAGTATTTTATTTCTTGCATCAGTCTAAAACATGAAGAAACTTGAGTTTTAAAATCTAAACTTTCATCTAACCCAAACACCTAATTTATTAGCGCAAAAGACAAATCTTATGCATTCTTGTATTGTTCCATGAATTTCAATCCCCGATAAAATAACAGGAGGAGCTAAGACAATAATCTTAGTCTTTGATTTATTCAATTTCAAGAAGTTCGGTTCATTCATGTAAAGACGTATTTTAGTCAATCACTAACACCAGGTCCTAAAACTGTTGATTGGGACGTGGTTATAAATTGTTTGAATAATTGGTGGTGTAAGAAATTTTCCCTTTACTTCATTAAAAAAACTTCTTATCTTGAATTATCATTTTATATTCATAACACTAATATACATCGAAAAGTATATCTACCTACAAACTCAAAATATCATATAAACATAGCACATATAACAATGAAATTAGTTACACGTGTAATTCAATAACGTATTCAATAACTTATTCAATGTCCTTTGTCCTCATGTATCGTCATAAGTTGATATACACCAAACGATGTAGTTCAAGTGTAGTTCATCCCGTATTCCTCGTGTAATGTAATTATTTGATACAGGTGGTCATCTGCAAACCCTTAAACGAAAAAGTGTTAACATATGGGTAAAAGACAAGCATTACTATATTGAACACTCTTGGTCCCAAGACAGACCCTTGTGGAACACCAAAGTCAAGGGGTGCAGAGTGAGAAAAGGCGTCATTAATTTTAACCCTCTGAGATTTTTCAAAAAAAAATGCAAACCATTTGTGAGCCACTCCTTGTATGCCAATTTCACCATATATAATCTTCAAGAGTTTGTCTTGAACTACAGTGTCAAACGCAGCACGTAAGTCAAGAAAAAGCATGACAGTAACCATTTTTTTGTCAAAACCCATTAATAGATGGTCAACAACATTCATCAAAAGCATCTCCGTTGAGTGTCCTTTCTTGTAACCATACTGATATCGTGAGTTTAAGTCATTAAAGAGAAACTTAAGTCACTGGATTCAGAAAGACATTTTTCCTATCTAAATGTATGTAAAGTCAATGTAATGGAAGGCCTGTTTTGAGAATTCTCATCGGAACATTTCCATATGTTTATCCAGGCGTGCTGCAACACACCGTTCAATTAACTTACCTACAAATTTTAAGTTAGATACTGGCCTGTAATTCTTTAAGTTCTCTGGACCAACATAGTCCTGTACTTCTTTCAGTATTCTTCTTGTAGTAGATTTTAGGCAATCCATACTTCCAGTTGACATTGAGAGATTGACTAACCAAAATGGCAGCAGTAGATCAATATGATCTGAATGAATAGTGCAATGAAGTGAGTCTTCAGGTGAGCAACTTATTCCATACTTTTTGATAATATCAGACAGTAAAAAGTTCTTTAGGTTTGTCCTTTGCATTTTCTATTTGTGGTATGTAATATGTTTTCTTCCTTTCCAATGCAAGAGATGTGGTTTTCTTTCTTAATCTAATAAAAGCATCTTTATCCTCTCCTTTACGTGTCCTTCTGAACTTCTTCACAGCCTCCCTTCTCCGTTTTCTGGCATTTCTATACTCTATATCAAACCACGGAGCATTAGGAACAATTTTGACTATTTTCTTTATTTTTGGAGCAAGTCGATCCATCAGATCAAGCATTCTGTCATTATACTCACTAACAGCATTTTTCATATCAGTATCAGTAGAAATAGAGCTAAGAACTTGAGACAATTCGTTATGAAAGCTATCATTATCAATTTGTTTAATTCTTCTGAAAGTGAGATTTAAAAAAATAGATCTTTCAAGACTATAAATAGTGCTAAATGAAACAAGGTAATGATCACTCGACATAGTATCATTTATCTGTATATTTTTAATTTGATTTATGTTATCCACTTTTAAAATATATAGATATAAAGATATGACCAGCCGTATGAGTTGGTTTGTCTATATGTTGGACTAAATCAAACCTTCCAAGTAACTGAGTGCACCGAACAGTGTTAATATCATTACTTTTTCGAAGTGTAAGTTGATATCACCAGAAATAATCAAGTTCTGATTATCAACAACAACAGTTTCAAGTAACTCTGTTATTTCATCAAAGAACATAGCTATGGATTCAAAAAGAACTCTGTAAATGACAATCATAGTGATCCAGCCATCTATGGAACGTACTTTGATCATACAGTGTTTAAATCATTGACATTGACTTATTTTTATGAACTTTACTTCAAGGTATTTTCTCACCAGAAATCCTACACCACCACCAAGACCTTTCTTTCTGTCCTGTCTAATATTTTAAAATAGTTCATAGTCATATTCCTGGAAAACTGCTGGAGCAGAATTCTTTTTTGATTTCAGCCAAGTTTCCGACAAAAACACTATATCAAGGTTTAAGTTCAAGATGTGTTCCATCAAAGACGGACCCTTGTTACAAATTGATCTGGGATTAAAGAACTGAACATCTTAAAATTTCATGAGCCCCTGTTATTTCGTAGTCAAGTTTAAATGGTGTTTCATTGATACGCAATTGTTATCAAAAGCACTATGTTTACAATCCTCATCTGACAGAGGCTCGGGTAATCCTTTTTTGACGCAATTTGAACATTTCAGATCTGTAGAATGGCAATCTTTTGTTGAATGATCAGCATTGCATTTTGCACAGACATGAGTGTTTGGAGTCGGACAATTTTTAAAATGATGACATAACGTTTGACAAACGTTGCATCTTTTCACGTGATAGTGATCGTATATCTTGCAAATGGACAACCCAAGTAAAACTTTATCCTTGAATGTTTTTAATCCTTCTGTAAGCACATGAGATATTCTGGAAAATGCTTGGAATACATCATTCACGAGTAGGTTTGATTGCGTATACATATATATGGTCTTTTATATGGTTACTTGTTGAAAATTGCTTCAAAAATTTGTTTTGTTTTACAAGTAAATCGACTACCTCATCTTTTCCATACATCTTGGTCAGCCGATATAACGAGACGCTTTTCTTTTGGTGCATTAATTTCAATATTGCTGTTGGAATTTGATATCTTATTCTTCAATATATTTGAGTCGCAAATAACAACTAGGTTTCCTCTTTTATCCTTAATGGAATTAATTACAGGGATTTCATTTTCAACTATTTTATACAATACAATATATTTCAAACAGAAAAGACTACGTTCTCTCCAAAACAAATTGTTTCATGCCTTTCAGCAATCTTCAGTTGGATTATAAAAAAACGAATACGTTACAAGTTATAAAAGTAAAAAAACACTATAATGTCC
>JAUKPT010006111.1:0-10021 GCA_032273505.1 Nanomia bijuga | reverse complement strand
GCCGCAAGTCGAGGAGATCAAGCCGATAGACGTTAACAACCCTTCAGTGGGGGTCAGTGTGCAAACGCCACCACCAATGCAATTCGAGATCGGTGTAAAACATATATCTTCATATATATACTTGCACAATAATTGATGCCTTTTTCCATTGTTTCTGACCTATTTTTTTCTGGCAGTGTTTGGAGGGGTACGGGTGTTTTGGTAACTTCTTGTTTTTTTTTTTAGGGGGGGGGGGTCGTTTCGGGTTAGTTGGGGGGGGTGAGTTTTGGTGCCTCAAAAAAGTGCTGCAGATGCAGTCTTTTCACACTACTCTCAAAGTCCCTGGATGGGCTTTTAACCCAGTGAAGTGGCATATCCAAGGGAGAGAGAATGGCCTATTCCCCACGCCTGGTATGAATTTAGAGGTCCGTGAAATAAAGAACTACCTGGACCATCATTTTATCCGTGTATTATGTACTTAAATGAAGGACCGCAAAATCAACTAAACGAATGGCTAAATGAATGGCTTAGAATTTTATACATTACTACATTAAACAGTTATTATTTGGTTAAACATTGTAATCTCAACAAATATATATTTCTATTTTACCGAACTGAAATAATGATGGCTTCATAAAAGGCTTTAATAAAATACATTTTCTGCTACGACAAAAAAGATGTGACCAAAAAATTCTCTCAATTCCTAACTGTCTGAATGGGTAAGTTCCAAAAATGCCTTTTTGTCTACATCTTATGATTAAGATATGACCAGACATCTTTCTCGAGGTGTTTTTATGAATTAGATTTTCTCAATTTTGACTGTGGCTCCAGCTAAATCCAATATTTTCGATTCTTCAACATATGTTCTACATTATTTACAAGTTTAAGCGTACGATTCGTGATTTATTTATAACAATCACCAACATGGCGGATATAGTTGCGACACTAATGACACATCGCCATGGTGAATCGCCAAAAGTGCACGCTTTTTCTAAACCCCGTAATCATGTATAAGGAGATGCATAAGGATTCACTGGAGAATACGCTATGATAAGAATTACCTTGACCAAGTACCTCGATGAATACTAACCCCGTTGAGTTCTTCCTTGCCCCGAGATAATTCGCCGTCCCTAGTGATAACTATAACGTTCGATTTTCAATAAAAAGCAATTTCTCCGGTAGAAAATTAGAATGTTTTTTGACTACTTCCAAGTGGAACAGCTTTAGAATTTGAATAACCCCGTCGGGAAAAAGTTAGGTTTTGGGCTTCTCTAGGTTATACTCGAAAATAATACCCGGTAACTTTTTTCCTCTTTCTGAAAAACTTGGTCATGATGTAAAGATTAGTCGTCTCCTTAGAGGATAAATCTGTTTGTTTTTTTAAATAGCGATTCGTGTAATCAAAGTCAAGATAAAATTGGGTAAAATATAACTCCTTACGATTATACAGATTATCCTGGACATGTTGAATATTGATTTACTTAGATAATACGTCATTTCACCTCACTCAAAATACCTCAGCAAAAAAACAATATTTTACTTGAATTTTTCTTTCGGATTTTATATAGTTTAAATGGTTAGGAAATGGCTCACTTGACACTTTTGTTGCTTTAAGAAAGGTCTATTCTTTGTTTAAGACGCTTTTTGTATCAGACTTTATTTCTTTTTCACTTCTTTTTGCAGCAAGATGATTAGGACATAATTTTGGCTTTGATCCGAAAAATAATATGCCAAAACGATCAAGTCATAACATTGAGATTTCTATTATCCATGTATTAATTCATGTGTGTTTTCCAAATTGTAACGACTTCCGTCATCTTTTTTTGACAATAGTTACTGATGCACGGAAAGATAGAGTCATCAAAAGGGCAATAAACTTTTTGACGTGACGTTGTAAGAAATCATAATCAAATTAGCCCTTTGAGACTTCAAAATGATTTTGTCGTGGACCATCAAGATAACATCCCGTACAGAATGAGACGTTGACGTAATACTGGCAGTTTCACGGAAACCTGTCACGAATCCAATATAATGAACCTATCTGTACAGATATTAATGCTTATACGTTGATACACCATAAATAAGAATAAGAATAGATTTTATTGGGATTGTAAGAGAGTATATAATCATATAGACCTTGTTACAAATTGGTTCCTCAGAGATAACTGTTGATATACTTGTTTACAATATCACGTACGTTTTTACCCATGGTTCCCCATTTTATTGGTAATTATGATAATCTTAGTTGCTGTAATTATGGAAAATCATGACTTATTTTTGTTAACTCTTGAAACAATATCTTGTTCTACAACCATCATCAAAATAATTGAACAGTGGCGATCAAACAACTAAAAACCAACGATGGTAAATTGATTAACTCCCACCATTCTTTGCATGACAATTCTAATTTTTTTATTCATTGTTTATATTTTAGGTCTTCTGAATTTGTACAGTTATTTTTAGATACTATTTGCTCACCATGTAGATTAACAGAGCCATACATCAACAGAACCCGAAACATGGCATTGCTAACAAAAAATATAACAAGAAATTATCCTAGACATTTATATCATCTTAATGTCCATGAGAAAAAACAGCATCTGAACTATATTACCTTTTCAATTTCATCGAATAAAGACATTAAACACACGATGTATTTCCCATTGTTACTTGCCAACATCTATTGAGCCACACATCTTAATTAGGAATATAAACATCTGAAAACGTCTTTTTGTTTCTATGTTCAATTTCCTTAAGTCGTGTTTGATGAAATAATTATTTGCTTTGGAACAGATTGGACGTCCAAAAACCTCAGCAGAACACGCGCTTCGACCAAAACAAATCATTTACTGGAATTGTAAAATTGTAAACCGTAAAAACAACACAGCATTTGGTCCAGTTATAGAAAAGACTGATTTAGTACAGTTTATTGTGGTTTTAGGTAAGCACACATTATCCCCCTCAATTTGTCTACAATAACATGATTATCTAACAGTTAGAAACATCATGTTTGCTTATGTGGTGATGCAAGTGATTGAAGTGCCTGGCACATTGCACTAATCTATTGTCTTGTCAGCTTATTTAGAGAAGATATTTGATAAGTTTAAAAAAGCAACCAATCAAGTAGGACAGCAAGGGATAGTCAATTCATCGAATTAACCTTTTTTTTTAATATTGGTAAACATATCCAAAATGCAGAAACAAGATACAAGAAAGGATGAGAACCATCACGATACTTATTTCAATTGAGCAAATTCTGTTTTTTGCAAAATTAAGATCAATTTTCATATCAGCTATTTACCGGAATAAGAGCCACAAAAAATATAGGTTTAAGTGTGTTTCTAGTAGCCGGATTTCAAACCCCAAGAGTTCTTTTACCTGATTCTTATTTTGCCTATCCAGTTAAGATTGATACCCGGTTGTGCAAACAATGTACAGAACTATATGTGAGATCTATACGTAAGTTAATCAACCGAATGTAAAAAGCAATAGTACCAGAAGAAGCAACATTATTGGTATTACAGAACCATATCGAACAAATTAATTAGTATTTCTTTCTCGTTTTTTATTTCGGTGATCTTAGTAAAGTCGCTTTTTGGGGAAAATTTGATTCATCCTTGAAAACTAAACGACTGTTCTTAAAGTAATATATCTGAAATATAATTTCATCTCAGCTTGACCGCATATTGGTAACAAAAATGTATTGTCTACAAGCTTATAGGTAAATTTGCAATTTGATTGGTCTAAAATCACATCAGCATATCATGATGACTCGGGTTGATCGTTACATCAATTATCAATTATTTAATAAATTTCTACTGAGAATCCTTAAAATGTTTTTAAATAAACCAATCAGCTTCTTGATGACGTAATCTACAAATCATTCGGCAAAATTACCGTTTTTGGAAAAAAAAACACTAAATGGCTGAAACAAAGCATCAAATATCCAAGAAAAAGTTTTCAAGAAACCATTTGTGGCTAATTGGTTTATTTTTAGAAAGTAATCTGATTGAAATCGACGCAGCAAAGTACTTGGTCCAACACTTAATCAACAATTAATGATAATATGGACCGTGTCTTAACTCAATTCTCCTGATTCTTTCTTTTTGGCTTTTTGTCTCTTTTACTTTATGATGCTAACTATAGTATCATTGTTTTGTAGTCTCTCCTATCAAAAAGGACGAATATGGATGCTTTTTTCTCCCAACGCTTATTAAGGCTTTTTCTCTAGCAGTAATTTCTTGAAAATAAGAATATATATGAGATAAAATTGTTATCGCTTACATTTTTGGTACGTGAAAGAAAATGTTATCATACTTCCAAATTATATCCAGCAAAATTGATAAAAAATCATCCCTTAAAAATTTCTTTAAAAAAACAACAAAAAAAAACAACACACCGATATGCTTTTAACTATTTCCAGAAAATGATATCAGTTACGTAGCTTCCTAGAGAATACGGATATTTACAGGACGTTAAAAACCCATATTGGATGAGCCGTTAGCCGCTGTGGACCAATCAAATGCACGCATTTTCATAATTTTACCGCGAAGGTCGGTTAATATATTATCTTCTCTTAAATCTTCTTATGGAGTTCTGATATAAATTCAAATAGGCCATGGCCATGAAAGTAAGAAGTCTTATCTGTATGCACTTTTATTACGTTTTAAACAGCTCAAGGTGATTCCCTGGATAATGTTTATGTTTACCTTAATGCTTACTGCAATTGAAAATCCGTGACGTACAATACTCCAAGTAATACCTAGCTTATTACGAACAAGTCATGTTAATAAGATAAGTTGGACCTGTGACAAGTTGTGACGTCATGGTCTGGCTGAATTTTATTACACAACAAGGGAGGGCTAGTGGTAGGAATGGGGGATTTCGGAGGGGGATTTCTTTGAAGATTTTGAGGGAGAGTGTGAAATATTTTTGCAAACTGCTCTCCGATTTTTCAACTATTGTTAAATTGTTTCTTGCCCGGCCCCCTTCCCCCCCCTTGTTAGCCGTTGAATGAGACCAGTCTCTAGTCCCTAGTTACTTCACTACTGGCTATTTAAAATCTAGTCCAATCTAAATAAGCAGCATTTCATATTTCACATTTCATATTTCATAATAGTTTTTTGAGTAGTAACCAAATTCTTTAGTTGCTTATGAAAATATCGTGCAATACTTAAATTATAACAAACGAGTAATAATATAAGTTGAAACATGCAGAGAGGAAAATGACGCTATGTGACTGGATTTGGGACTGTTAAATCAACTAAAAATATTTATTTATTATGTTTTAATAAAATCACGAGATTTAACAATCAATACGTGTCGAATTATTGAAATATTCTTATCAGTTTTGCCTGTTTTTTAAAACGTCTACATTGAAGAGAAGGTAGATAAAAGCCGTCTTCTAAATCATGATTAGTTATCAATTATTCTAAAATTTTGAAAGAGTATATTTTTGTTATATTATGTTAGTTGTAAGGAAAGGCTTGATCTGGAACACTTTTTTGGGGAGCCAAACTTGCCAACCTCCCAAAGTGCTTCTAAACCCCGAAAATCTTGCCGAGAACATTCGTAAATAAGCGTGAACCTTAACGAGTCCATCTATAACGATGACGTCACAACCCGACCGACATCTAAATTTGAAGAATTCTCACCAAACAATGCCCTTCGGGCTAATAGAAATTGAAGATGGTGGTGACCGACCCCAGCCCCCCAAAAATAAAAGTTGTAAGATTAACCTGAAAATCGGTATAGTTACTAATTTAAGTACGAGAAATCCGGAAATGACGGTCCTCAAATCTGAAAACAATGGACAAAAGGGCAACAATCCCCCAAAGTAGGTCCCAACCCCCCAAAATAAAAGTTGTCAGATTAAGCTGAAAGTGGGTATAGATACAAAAACCGATGCGGGGAGCTCAAAAATAATGGTTCCAAAATATAAAAACAATGAGAAGTGACCACACCCAATCCCCTTTGCAGGATCCAACTTGAAGAAATTAATCCTCATTCAATTGCAATTGCTATCAAAGGAACAAAGATTGGTCAAGGACTATTGCATATTCCTACCAAGATTGACAAGCTTAAAAGTGAATTCTTTAAATCACTGAAAGAGTACTCAAAAAAGGAGCATTCACCAGCATTGACACGGTTAGTAAAGTTATTGGAAGAACTGTTCAGGTACAAAGGCATATAAAAGAAACATTATGAACGCATTAAAAAGACCTTGAACGCGTTGTAAATTTTTGAACTAGAATGTATAATTGCAAACTAAAAATTGTATTTTATTATTGACTGAGTTTGCCATTATACATTTGAGTATACAAATGACTATACATTTTATTTTATTATTCAACATATATTCATTTGACTATACAGTTGAGTATACAAATGACGATATACATTTGACAATATATTTGACTATTCATTTGACTATAAGCTACACATTTGACTATACAAATGACTATCAAACTGTATATATGATTATACTTTTAACACTATATATATATATTTAACCTTGCTATTGTACAATGGACTATATATTTAACAGCTTGTATCATGTATCATCATCATCTTTTTGTAGAAAAAAATTATTAGATGAAATTGTTCTTAGTTTTTCTTTTTTCTTTGCGGATCCCGTAGGACCCTGGGGGCTGGGTTGGAGGTTGTTGTTACCATTCCAACATTTTAGTACCATCGAACCTCTCGGTCAGACACATATTGGAAACGGAAACATATTTATTCTGCCTCCCGTTTTGTCCAAACCCGAAGCAGATCGCACATCAACGTGGATGATCGCATGGACCCTCGCCCTTTTCGTAATTAAATGCTATGCAAACCATTTTTGCTGCCGAGTCAAAGTTTTGTTCTTAGTACCGTGTTCTCCACTTTACGAAGGATTGTGGCGTGTACGTTTCAAAAAATCTTCTGCGCATGTCTGTTACTTGCTGTTTTCCTGTTTCTTTCTAGGACTCGGGACCTTCATTTTTGGATTCCCCGTATTGATTTCAGTATTCATACCTAATTTTAGGTTAATCCGATGACTTTTAATTTTGGGAGTTGTAGTTGGGGTGCTGGGTGTGGGAATAGACTGTTATGACCATAGGGGCAAGGATCCATTTTTTGGGGATGGGGAGGTCTGTCTGTTTGTCGGTTGATGATGTCATCGTTATAAATGGACTCTTTAAGGTTCGCCTGGAGTTCAGACTAGTCGTTCCTGTTACATCACCCTGTCCCTCCCTACCCCTCTTCCTTTCCCTACCCTCGTTTTGACTATATTTTCAACTGTATCTAATTGATGAATAACCAACAAATAACCTAGTAAAAACATTACATTGTCGCAGGCAGTAACTACACGGACGAATTTGTTTATCGATGTTTACATGCGCCAAAGAGTATCATCTAACATCAAGCAAAACCCATATAACCTACCACTTCTATTTATGGCTTCCATCCACATAAACCTAGGCAACAGGTTGACACATACAAAGTATTTAGTTATAAATGGAACACGTTGAGCTTATATGAAGTTTAATACCAGATTATCTCAGCGGCGTCACAGCTGACAAAAACGGGTAAGCAGGTCTGATCACCTTTCATTTGTACCATAAGAGGATTCTCCATTAATTGGTTGTCGTGAAGAAAGAAAAGATATTTTGTACAATTTTGTATAAAAGGTCGTTAAGAGGAAATAGAATATTAGAACTGGATCTAGATTCCAGACGAGGTTAATTTTTTTTATTGATTCCACGCAATGGCCATGCATGATCAAAAGTCACTTTACCCAGGCTGTGACACGATAGGCACACAATCGCGCGCACGCACCTCCGCACGCACCAGAATAATAATAATGGGGAGGGTTTGTGTGCGTAGAATAAATATTGTAATATAAAGTTAAGTTGAGCGCCATACGCTGTCTAGGCGCGCGTCTTCACACGCGCCTGTGTAATATCCCTGAAATGGCCTGTTAATCTAAGTAGATAAAATTACCTTCTTAAGTATTATGGAACATATATATATTAAAAAACTATGGATGGTTTTTCCTGGAAAAAAAATATTTGTGTCTGCTTCGTTATTATTTGACGGAAAAGACTGTAATTTATGATCATTAATTTGATAATAATCCAAGCTTCTTTCGTTGATACAGGGATTATACGAGGATCATGCAGCTAACTAAAGGATTGGCTTTTCTTGGAAAAGTATTGTCTGGATGAGACAATTTCTATAAGCAGAAAATTATGATTAAAACAATAATAGATGTAACAATTTTTTTGTTTGATTGGTTCGGATCAAATGTGTTTATTTGTTTGTCGTTGTAAGCCTCTTGGCATTGTGTACAGGGCTTACATAAGGATTTGCACGGATCACGTTCAGTTTCCAGATAAACTGTACACTATGTCGATAATATGTTGTGTAACCTTATTGCTAGCGCAGTCAGTGGGAGAGGTCCTCACAGTTTAGAAATATATTCACTTTCCAGCTAATAAAAGAAAGTGATACCAAGAAGTGTAAAGAAATCCTATTCTAAAGACTATTTTAAAAGTCTGTTCAGATGAGAACAACGCTTTCAATGTCCAGGTCATAAGTTGAACTGATTAGACTGTCAAATCACATGTCAGATTATTCTGGCACATATAAATATAAAAAAGGATTTCTTGGGTTTTCATAATCCGATTTATCATCAAGATAGAATGTCGAGCAAGATGTTATTTGAGATATATGATCAAAATGTACATTGTATGCGTTACATTGCCCAAAATCTGGAATCAATGAAAGGTTACATCCCTACCAAAGATAAAATACCACCAATGCCAGCATTCTACATAGAATGGTTCAACCCTTTTTCTGTGAAATACAAGAATCAAATTCTTTTGGTGAAGATTTTAGTAGTTTCTGAGCATATACAGTGATTAGACTCTTAATATTCTAAACATGTTTTATTTCTGTCATTGATAGTCCTGAAAACTTTACTAGATGTATTAAATTCCTCGAAATCTCGGTAATTCTGATGAGATTGGTTGAAATTAAAGGCTAAAATAGCTTTAATTAAGATCTGATTCTGAATTCGTTACACTATTAGTCTGCCGGGTCAGCAGCCCATGTCATATAAAAGGGATTGGGTTGTCAGTTGGTGCCTGACAAACAGCAAGTCATTGCCTCGATAAACATAAAAAAAAACTTGTACATGGCTGTCCCATTATAAGTACAAAAACATAAACCTTAAACAAGCTTACTTATTGAATGATTCTGGATGGCAATTACTTAACTTAGAATTCTTCGTCGGCATGATGATGAAATCTTGAGTCTTCCCATGCCATGTGTTGTCATGCAGACCGATAAGAGGATCAACAAGTGACCGTTATGTTAACAGAGCCTTTACTACATCACATATATGACCACCCAAGATATCGATGCAATATCAGTAATGATGAGAGATTAAGAGAGTTTATCTATATTTGCTTAACCCATCGATTACCGAAAACACGATAATATACAAGTATTACTTCCTTGTTTGGGTCATGAGTAGGGGAAGGGGAAAAGGTGAATTTGTGATTATTTCGATATTACGATATTTTTGCGATTTTTTGACATCAAAACTTTAGGATTTCGATGTCCGATATATTTTCTTTTACCAGTTTAACACCCCTAATTTTTTAAAGGTATTTTGTTGAAGGGCAGTACTGTGATGTTTATACTTTTTGAGTTGTCCTTTTAAAGGTTTGGAGATTTTGTTATCTAATTTTACATATCTGGTTTGCAGTGTCTTTTAAAAGTATTTATAGAATATTATAATTATGTTCTATGTAAAAAAAAAGCAGTTTGGGACCCCAAGCCAGTCAAAATTGGGAAAAATGACTTGAAAATTGCCGATCTCATTAAAAGATACGCTGACTATTGGTAAAGCAGTAATGTATTTTCAATACAAACTTACCTCATACCAAAATGTAAGAATAAATAGTATAAAGGGGTGCGGAGACAGAAGGCAAAAGGCCAATCAGGTGTAAGTCTCCGGTTCGCCAGCGAAAGGTTTTTCTTTGTGGGAATT
>JAUKPT010006110.1:0-10022 GCA_032273505.1 Nanomia bijuga | reverse complement strand
TTTTTTGGCGCGACTGGGTATTGAACTCAGATCGCACGGTATCTAGTAATGATAGGTGTGACACTTAACCGCTCGGCTTCATCCGCAAAAATGTTCAAAAATAATTACTATCTTATGCATCAGAGAAGTCGTTAACATATGTCCATGTTGTCTAAACTATACTTTTGGTGGAATATTTTTGTACATGACCTTGCCGATAACATATATGACTCAATAGTATTAAATGACTCAATTTATCCTAAAGCATGCATGTTTTCTTAGAACTTCTTATCATTAAAGTTAACCGCGCATCGATCGCAAAATCAATGACTTATTTTCTCTCCAAGGATACAAAGAAACATATCAAATTTTCGACATTCCATATTCCTACGTGTTTCCATGCACTAAAATAATAAAAGATTTATTGTACCTATCAAAGTTTAACCGTCGATCTTTCTTTTTTTCATTAATGGCAAGAAAAAATTCAGAAGATATCTATGTTACCATGCCATGGTAGTATTTCTTAAGAATTATTTCTGCAAAGCGGGGTCTTGACTCTTGATTGGAATATGTGTTGTGACATTACTAAGTTTTGGCTATACTAGATTTTAAGGACAGGTTGGATGAATCGCTTTCCATAAAACGTGCCACTCATTCTGATTGGTGGTTAAGAAATCTGCTATGAAAATAGATAATCGGCAGATGGATCGTGCACTGTAAAAAATTTTGATTCAGATACTAGATATTGCTTTACTCTTCAGTGCTTAATAATCGGGGAGGGTGATTTTTAAAGTTGTTGCCTTTGAGTCATGAAAAAAGTGGAAAAGCTCTTCTTGCTCGAATATTTCGTGTTGTGCTTGTTGGAAACGCTTTACTCGCAATACATCGCAATATACGTCTTTTCACAAGTTCACCCTTTGTAGACAAATTAAGTATGGTTTTTTGTAATAATCAGGTTATACTTACATGGAAAGGTTATCATGTTGGTTTATCAATATTTCAGCAACATATGCAGTATCATCTCAATACTATCTAAGTTTTATAGAAAAAAAACTGATATCCTGTCTCAAGGAAAAGGAAAGATAAAAGTTATTCAAGATATTGTTTTTGGCTAATATAAAGCAAAAAAACATAAGCATCTACTATTAATAGAAATTATTTATTAATTATTTAACTATTCTGCTTTCTGTGCCAAAATTTAGGAAATTTTGTTGCGCGGTAACACATAATTAAAATTACATCACAAATTGTGTTAGGAAAAACATGGTTGAGAAGATCTCTGCTACAGAATTTGCTATATCCTTGATCCTAGGATCACGTGTCATATGTGGCACATGTTGATATATTAGTCACCATGGATTTTTTGTTACCATCTTGACAGGGTCAAACAACCTTTTTCTCTGTTACTGGCGTTGGTAATTACTGTTCGAGGGTTGAGTCATGTGTTAATGTTTTTCATGCTTACGGTTAACAAACAAGACTTCTTTGATTGAGATTACATTGAACTGTTATAATTTACGTACACAAATTGCTTCTAATGCGCATGTTGAGAATTAAGGAATGATTAATCATTTTCGGTAACAAACAAGTTTCAAAAAGTGTCCTGGATTCATTTTTTTTTGTCCGTGCACCTTTAGTATGACGCTCTTATAAGTCTAAGTATTAGTATATAAAACGGTGACCGGACACTTGGCCGACAGACACTTGACCGACAGACACTTGGCCGAAAGGACACTTTGCCGAACGGACATTTGGCCGAACGGACATTTGGTCGAACGGATACTTGGCCGAACGGACACTTGGCCGACAGACATTTGGCTAAACAGACATTTGGCCGAACGGACACTTGGCAGAACGGACATTTAGCCGAACGAATATCTAACCGAACGGACAATCGGCCGAACGAACATTTGGCCGAACGGACACTTTGCCAACAAACATTTGGCCGAACGGACACTTGGTCGACGGACATTTGGCCGAACGGACACGTGGCCCAACGGACATTTGGCCGAACGGACACTTGGCCGACAAACATTTGGCCAACAAACATTTGGCCGAACAGACACTTGGCCGACAGACATTTGTCCGAACGGATACTTGGCCGACAGACATTTGGCCGAACGGACACTTGGCCGACAAACATTTGGCCGAACGAACACTTGGCCGAACGGATACTTGGTTGACAGACATTTGACCGAACAGAAACGTGGCCGAACGGACACTTGGCCGACAAACATTTGGCCGAACGGACATTTGGCAGACTTTAAGACACAATGCCATATAATTGCATGATATGTAAAACAGGAGTAATCACATCATGACAGGCTAAAATCATGGTTTTTTGGGGTGAGAAATGGTTGAAATACCCCGATTTTGGCTGGAACCATATATATTTTTTTGTTGCCATCAGATTTACAAATAATGTTTTACCTGTGACAGTTTTTGAAGGGACATTTTCGAACTAAATTTCTCAATAATGGCATGGCGCCATCAAATTTCACCTCTCATTTACACAAATGTACCACAGGTATAGGAGAAAGGGTAAACTGTTTGGGTCATTCTAGCGGAATTTTGGCCGGAAACCCCAATCTTTTTCATTTTCAGATGCGGAATGACATAATGATTAAAATTATGTAAAAAAAACAATACATTTTCGAAACACCTATTAAAGGGTATACCTCATTAATATCTAAATTCACATTTTACTTTCTAGAGATCGAAGATATGGTATGCATGAAACGCTTAGTTCTTTTCAAGAAGAATGCAAGTATACAGAACGAAACAAAGGCTTATTTACTGCAGACCAGGTACTTCAGAATATTTTCTTTTTATAAGCAACTCGAGTCTTCCTAATACGATGCAATAGAATAACATCCATTTTGATTTTCTACAAATTATAGGGAAATTTTTCGTTTGATTGTTTAGTAATTAAATCATCATGAACGTCCAATCAAATAATTAGAGCTACCATTATTTCTTGAACAGTTGATATCTTAGGATTTGTAAGTTGGTAAATCTATCATTTCATTGACGTTCATATCTTGATTGGTTCACTTACAAATTGTATCATGAAATTTAGTTTTAACAAAATATCAAATGATCAACCAATTAGATTCTTGATGCTGTACTTTCCAACCAATGAAATGGCAAAGATAAGGTTTGACTACCCAATTCCCCCACATATCGCTTATTGCAGCGTTTGCAATGGCAATCATCTTTACCATCCGCAGAGTGGCCACTCACCCCTCCAAACCCTAAATAACACCCTGTAAATACCCTGAAAAAAGGTTATCCCTCCAAAAATACACCTTCATAAACATTGACTCAAATATCAGAATCATTTTCTTGTAAGGGATTACCCTTTTCTTGTTTATTTTAAGCATTACTATGAGAATCAATTTGTTCTCAAAATTTTAGTTTGTGAAGATCTCATAAATCGTACATTTGAGTAAGTGCAAAAACCCTGATTTTCTCTCTCCAAAATCTCTGCTAAACCCACCCCGACTCACGTTTCCTATATCCAGTAAACATGTTTAACTTACCAACTGACATTTATAAAGAGAACGTGTTACAACACTTTTAGATAATCAACATTTTAGATATTTAGGAATAAGACCTTTAAATGAATGTAAATGATCGAAAATCCTGGAAGCGAAGATGCTACCACTTGTGTTTTGGCAATCCCACTTTTTCTCGCTGTATTTTGATTAATTTTGGTGCTTGAATTGATCATCTTGATAATTTTTTAGTTGATCTGTATATCTTTCAGTTGATTTGTGTCTTTATAATCAATTAGCGATGGGTAGACCAGCTCCAAACATTCTCATCTCAGGGACCCCTGGCACGGGGAAGACGACACTCGGCAGAGAACTCGCACAACGCTCCAATCTCAACTACATCAACATCAGTGAATTCGCAAAAGAAGAAGAACTTTTCGAGGGCTACGACGAAAAACGAGAATGTCAAATCATCGACGAAGATCGCGTCGTGGACGAACTGGAATCGAAAATCGGTGAAGGTGGGAATATCGTCGATTACCATGGATCCGAGTTTTTCCCTGAACGTTGGTTCGATGCTGTGTTTGTATTAAGAACAGATAATACGATATTATATGAACGTCTTGAATCACGAGGATATGCAAAAGATAAAATCGAAGAAAACGTGCAGTGCGAGATATTCCAGACGCTGTTGGAAGAGGCGAAAGACTCGTATGAAGATAATATAGTTCATGAATTGCCAAGCAATTCACCAGACGATATGGAGAAGAATTTGGAGCAGTTGTTATTATGGATTTCTAGCTGGACTAGTAGCAGTTGATCATAATTCTTTTATTTTCTTATTCCTGATTTTTTAAAAAGAGAGAAAGATGATTTTGTATTTTGGTGTTTTTTTAAAAAGATTTGTGTCTAAATTTTATTTCTTATTATATTGATTTTTTCGTAGAAAAACTTAGGTACTGCCTGTTAATTATTAGTCAATTTTCCATTTGATTGGGTTAAAGGTTCATTTACAATTCTGATTGGTTCTTTCAGAATCGTTATCATGGTTTTTATTTCTAACAAAACATAAAAAATTATGACATTTTTGAAATAAACCAAATCAGATTCTTGACGATGTTACTTTTAGCCAATCAAACAGCAAAATTTGCCTATAATCTTTAGACAGTTCCTGTGATCTCCATTCTGTGTATTCTCGTGCTTTATCTAATCTATGTTGCTTTAGGAAAGTTATATTTAAAAATGTTTTAATGAAAAAAATAGAGGCTTGCCTTTGTCAGCCAATTAAAACAGTAAATCCCCAAATAAACGCCCCAGGCGTTTATTCAAAATTTTCGATCTGAGGGGGGCGTCTATTAGAGGGTGGTGTTAAAAAGAGGGAGGCGTTAGTAGAAGAAATCATAGCAATCCACCGGGGTCCCCTAATAACCAAACTCAAAGACGACACTATCCTAGCAGCCATGACGTCATAACCACGTGACTTACACCACGTGACCATGACATCACAAGCTTAACATCTAGATAGCCCCTCCCCTGAAAAACAGCCCCACCCCCCGCAAATGAGCCCCACCCCTCAAAAATGAATGTTGTCAGATAAAGATGAAAATTGGTACTGTTACCAATTCAAGTACGGGGAATTCGAAAATGACGGTCGCAAGGCCCAAAAATAAACAGACAAACAGACAGACAGCCCCAACCCTCAAAATTCAAAGTTATCGGATTAAGCTGAAAATTCGTACAGATACTAAAACCGATATGAGGAATTCAAAAATAATGATCCTAAAATCTAAAAACAATGGGAACCACACCCAACGCCCCCACCCCTCACAATTAAGAGCTGTTATATTACAATGAAATCTGGTAAGAATAGCAAAACAAAAGATTAAGAAAGAAACTACACGAGAAGTACATTTTTTACTTTTTTCTTTCAGGCACAGATAATTCTTTAAACAAACAATCGTTCATCTGTAACAATGACATCATTAACAACTCAAAATCACATGACCATGAACTTCACATCCTACTTAATATATAGCAACCTTACAAAATCTAATCAATTAAAGGTAAAACAATGGAAAGGGACCACATCCAGCAACCCACCCCTCAAATTAAAAGTCATCAGACTGAGCTGATAATATATCTAAGTTTGGTTGCTAGGGACCACCGGTGAATTGCTGGCATTTCCTCTACTACTAAGTTACTAAGGGACTGCGTAAAGATTTTAGATTAGTCTGATTTTATATCACAATTTTTTCAAGTCAGTAATTAATGGCTACTTATTTAGGTATGAACGATGAAATAGCATATTAGTATATGTAATTATCATTAAGAAGTAAGGTTGCTTCAAGGGTTAAGATAGCCTAGCGATCAAAAACTTGGTAAATCTTTAAAGGACTTTTCCTAAATAACTAGAAAAGTTATTTCGATAAAATTTAAGCAGGTAAGCAGGTAGTCCAAAGTCACTACATTCTACCAAAAGTAGAGCTTGAAAAATAAATCGACTAAGCTAATGGCGGTCAAAGAAAATTTGGAAAAACCTCATTATTTTCACCAAATATCATCCATTCAAAATAAAAGCCAGGTTCATCTTAATCTACTGTGACCTACTTGTGACCCACATTGGTTCACATGAAGAATAATGTGTGACCCAAGTGACCCACTGTGGGTCATACTTTGCTGGTTTTACGATTTTGCGCCCTAAATTTTTGTTTTTCCTTTTCTTAGCAACGGTTGCTAGGTGTTGTTACTAGTCCAATCCCATTATTTCCAGATTTCTTTAGGGTTTGGGCTGTCTGTCGGTTTGTCCCAATTTTTGGATATTGGGATCGTCATTTTTAGATTTCTCCTACCTATATTAGTATCCGTATCAATTTCCAGCCCATTCTAGCAACTTTCAATCTTAGGGGTGGGTGACCTGTTTGACTGACCCCCTTTTATATTGTATTAGATAACATGACCATGTTTATCAAGTTATCCTTCTGTGCCCCACTTGTGACACACTTTGGGTCACATGAAGAGTTTGTACCCCAAGTGACCCGCTTTGTGTCACATTTTGCTGATTTCATATTTGTGTCCTAAATTTATGATTTTCTGCTTCTTAGCAACGGTTTCTAGATGTTGTTAGTCCCTCCCCATAAATTTCATATTTTGGGACTATTATTTTAAATTAGTATCCGAAACAAATTTTAGCTTAATCTAACGACTTTTATTTTTGGGGTTGGGTCCTGTTTTGGAGGGGCGGAGTACTCTGTCTGTCGGTCGGTTGATGACGTCATCGTTATTAGGTTCGCGATTAATTACGAATGTTCTCGGAAAGCTTTTCGGCCTTGAAATAACCTTGGTAAGGTTGGCGAGTTTCATGCCCCAAAAAAGTGTCGCAGGTCAAGCAAAATCATACTACTGCTGGCCATGGCTGCACTATGATTGCGTGCCTTGGATATCACTTATACTCATTCCGATGTTTAAGTTTACTTATTTATGCCACGAGTTAATAGTATTGTTTTAAAAGCACATGGGGCACATGGATGAGTTACTATACTTGTTTCTCTTGTCCATCAAACTTGCTGAACGCAAGAGACTCAAAGTTTAGGATTTAACTAGTCCTTAATTTTTTCAGTATCAATTTCAAATGTTCCAAAACAGAAATGACACCGATTTCGGTCATAAAATTTCGCACTTTTTTCGTAAAAATCTCGAGAACCAGAATTTCTTCCGGACATAGATCAGAATGTGATCGAATTAGTTCGTTTAGCAACTTGCTCGTTAATGTTTTAGTCTTATCAAGATTCGATCTATATATGTTACGTTACCTAAAATATACGAAATTGACTTTCTGTGTTAAATTTTTTTTTTCATTTTTTTTTTTTTTTGGGGGAGGGGAGGGGATTTGCCTTTTTTTCTTCCAAAATTCCGATGCGTTTAATTTTTCTTACCGATACCGATTTTTTTGATTTTTTTTTACCGATAACACGATATTTTTTGTATATTTACCGATAATCTGTTTTTTTTTTCGATTTTTTAAATGAAAAACAATAATTTTCCGATAACCGATATTTTTTTTACTGATATTCCTATAATTGACTCCCCATATTACCCATATTACCCCTTTTAGAAAGGAAAGTCGAAAAAGCCCGAATATCAAACATTTTGAGTTATGTGCAAGCACTTTTTACCGTGATCCGTTGTATGATACTAAACACATAAAGCACAATTGAATTTGTAAAATTGCTAAAATTTAAAGATCCTACTTTTTGATAGGTTGATAGTGTTTTTAGTGTTTTGTTTAGGCAAGGTGGTCACTCTAAAAATGGTCACTAATTTTAGGCGATTTTGGGAGATTTCGCCGATAAAAAAGGAAGTTTTAAAGCTGTCTGGACTAGGGAGTTACCAATTTTAGGAGATTTTAGGAGAAATTCCGAAAAAACAAACAAATTTTCGGAGAGATTTTTAAATCCTTAAAAAAGAACACGAAATAGATAATAAGACCTTCACTTGTAGTTAAAGTAATCTTTATGTTATGAATATAAAATAGATGACGAAGAAAATACTTACGGTTTCCATTTGTACAATGCCTTGAAAACTGCTTGTATCGTAAAGTTCCATGAGTGCAAGAATATTTCGGTAACACAAAATTTTCTAAGAGACAAAAAATCATATCTACTTGAATAACCAAACCACAAAGTCAAGTCTTTTCATTGAGTGAGAATGAAATTCAAAAAATGAAAGATACAACCTCGTATAACTTCTGTGAACTTCCGGCAACATCATATACTCATCAAAATATAAGGGATGATTGTTTTAAAGAGTTAAGAATAGTTTAATCAATACCTTGTCTTGCATAAATAATTACGGAATAAATAAGACTATAACAAATTTAAAGAACACAATTACAAATGTTTGGAAATATTGTTCGCTCGCCTCTAACTTCGTAAACCAAGGCCATATGTTTTCCGCGACTCCGCCCAGATATGACCCTGGTCCAGGCTGCATTTAATATCAATGTATTCTTAAAATTAAAAATTGATAAGGGCATGCCAATCATTTCTTAAATACGCATCTTCCTAGTTCTTGCAAAATTCATTTATTCGCTAGAGGGATAGAGATCAAACTCGTACCCAGGACATTTATTCAATGAGAGTTCACGACAGAGACATATTATAGCACAGGTTGAATAGATGTATGCAAGCTAGATAGACCATATCCTTACAGGTGGTTGACCCACAAAGAAAATCTTCCTAATTTTAGGCAAATCCTGATTTTTTTTCAACCTGCAACTTCTCAAATAACTCAATTCTTACAAATATCTTTCTTTTTTTTCTTTCTTTTCTTTCTAGAAAACAACATGCATTCTACAATGGCATGAAATAAAGCCATATGCAGAAGCTTCCTAGAGTATTACAACAACTAATTTAAAAAAAATAAAAATTATAATAAAAAACATATACAATACATAACTTAAAAAAAAATAAAACATACATAAAAAGAACATCAAGTAATAATTCAATATTATATAACATACTTGGGGCGTAAATGGGGAAATGAGAAAGAATCACCAAGCGATCTATGAGAAACGTTTTGTCTCCTTGAGATACATTATTGTTGCATTGATTATATTTTTGTCTTCAGCATTAGAAAGAAGCGCGTGACCGTACAGGTAGAGCGATACGGAATTTGCAAAGTGGTTTAAATCCATAGGTGTTAGTATGGTTATAGTAGTTGCATCTAGCTTTGCTCTTTAGCAGGCATATAAAGGACACGAGAAGAGAAATTGTTTGGTATCTTCTGTCTCAATAGCACAGAGAAAAATGTCAGAAGGAGTGTCTTCAAAATAGTGTCGTAGTTTTTGGCACCTCAATGGGCTGAGACCTACCCTTAGTTGGTAAATCAAACGAATTCCGTTATGATCATGAATTCCAAATATAGATTTGCATTTTGGTCTAAATAAATTGTCCAGGTGTGCTTTAAGGACATGATCTTCCTCCGAGATTTGCAAAATTGGCTCAAAATCATGATATGAGCTCAAATTATACGAGCCAGATAATTGCATTTCTAGGCGTTTTATGTTTAAATTTTTAACCATTTAACACCTATTTTACACCTTACCATGGTGAGCCCTCAGGAACACACAGCTCTTAATGGCGCAGGGCCTATGTAATTTATTCTCGCGCACGAAATGCGTATTGGCTCAGTGATTAGGTTGCTGGTTTCTCAATGGAGTGACCCGGGTTTGATCCCTCTTTGGGTCAATCACTGAAATATTGCCCGCCACAAGTGAGCTCCTTCTTCATTCATTATTCCTGAAAATATGCTACTTTGAAATAAACAGGTGATTGATAAAGTAAATGTATAATTTAAATTAAATTTAAATAATTATAATTTAAATAAAATAATTATCATTTAATAATTATAATTAAATAATTATCTTTTAGATTAAATTTGTCGAGGCCAGAAACAATGTAAACACCCTCCAACGTAAAGCTAAAAGAAGATTCGAAAGAGATATTGCTTTAAACGCAAAAACAAACCCAAAGGGGTTTTGGAGCCATA
>JAUKPT010006109.1:0-10022 GCA_032273505.1 Nanomia bijuga | reverse complement strand
ATTATCTGGATGACGGGAAGATACTTTTCTAAAAACGACCTGCACTATTAGTAGGCCTTTAGTTAAGAACGCCATGGACTTAAGCCATTGCCTCAATAAGCATGTAAAGAGCTTGTACATGGTTGTTCCATCATAAGTGCAAACCATTAACCATTAACCATTAAGGTGATTTTGAATTTATGATATTTTCAAGCCATTTTTTTTGACAATTTTCAAGGAAATGAATAATAAATAATAGGTCGAAACTAAATCATTCAAAAAAAGAAAAACAAAAAGAAATAAGAAGTAGTGACAATTTGTGACATTTTCAAGGAAATGAGGACTTCATATGGACTGACTTTCGGCCTGACGATTTCAGTTTGCAGAGTTTTCATGTTTTTGCTGTCCGTTCTGAACTCTTTTCAATTCATAGAATTTTATTGCACAAGATGAACAGAAAAAACTTACATATATAGATCAGTATTGGGTGTTATATTCTCATCCGAATAACTTCTTCTGCACACCACGTCTGATGATCTAGAGAGTATTAGAATATAATCTTTAAACACAAGCATGAAGATTAACACAATCGTTTTGGTCTAAGTAAACTAAAGTATTTTTCAAAATAAGCGAGAGAGATTTTTTTACATCGCTGTTTTGAACCAATTTTTATAATTCTTACAGTTTGTAGCGACAGCTAAGCACTCCATTATATATTAGTTTGAAGTGAAGATACTGAATAGAAATTGATGAAAAATGAAGAAGAAAATTTGCAACTTTTTCTCTGGGTCATTTGTAAAATTTAAAAATGTACCACGGGGGTCACCTATCTTTGAGAAACTCAAAAATGTAATTTTCTTTATTTTTGTCAAAAATATTTTGTTGGGCAAAAAAAAGCATATAAGGTCATCATATTTTGGCTCGATTAGGGGTTAAAAAACCAGTGGCAGATCTGGAGTGTCTTCAGTGTCTTCATGAAGACACTTGTTTTTACAAAGATAAATTTTTTTCGGCAATTTTTTTTTTAAACTAAGTTGGCACTGCACATTGTTAAACTAAATTCAATATGAGGGCAAACACTCTATAAATAGGTCCTGAAGAATGTAATTCATGCATTTCAAGTGTTTTAATTTTGATTTCCCCACAGTTTTGGTTAATTATCACTTTTGAAGACACTCAGAAATTGGACCAGATCTGCCACTGAAAACATACTGTAATTTACTGAAAAATAAAGCTGTGTAAAAAACACGAAAATAATTATCTTGTTCCAAGTTCACCAATTCCAGCTACATAGTGTCCTAAGGGGTCACAACCCTCACCTAGAAAAGTAAACCCCCACCTGATTTGTACGGAGTCAACCCCCAGCAACTTAGCCAAAAATCTACCTAAAATCTACCTAAAATATTTTTATTCTCGAGCATTTGGGTTAACTGGAATTTTAAATTCATGTGTATCAAAGTGAAAGTGATGCAAAAGTCACACAAAAATCGAAAAAGAAGTCAATTCAACTTGTAGAAAAATGGTCAATGCTTAGTCTCACCTTTACCCCCACCTAGAAAATTTTACCCCCACCTTTGGACCCAACTCCCACCTTTCAGGCTACTTTGAAAAATGTTTCAACCTCCCCCCCCCCTCAGCAACCAGGAGGGGGGTGGACACTATGAGCTAGAAAAAAATTGCTAAATTTTGGTAAAAATTGAGCTTATTTTTGCCCTGGTTTTCTGTTTTTCGCAAAAAGCTTATTTCTACGCCACCCACGAAGCCAGAGGGCTTCCGGCCAGAATATTTATCTAGGAGTTGACATCAAATAAAGTCATTACTTCATTGGTTGTTCTTGAAGTATTTAATTGACTCACATAGAATTTCATTAAGTTTTAAAATATACAGTACAATAACATTGTACGGACAAAATATTTGGCAGTTTTGTCTGCCAAATTTTTGTCTGATAAGGTATCCTCCTCTTGTCTCTTTACGTCAACGAAAATGTATTTCTGGGTGTCCCCAGAATTGATTTGCTCAAAATCCAGACTTTTCGGACTTTCTAAGCAAAAAATGCATTTGTGTCAATTTTAGAACAGAAAATTCTGATTAAAACAAACAACACCCCTTATGGTTGAATACTGTTAAAAGCAATTTGCATAAGACAAATTGAGGAAAAGTCATGATATTCACCATAACCCACAATTAGGGACTAAATTTATGCCAATTTTAAACAGAAATTATTTTTCAGCTCTATGACCAGCAGTACCTTTTAAAAATCATTATTGGCTATTATGATATGCAAAATAAGGCTAAAATTATGATTCTATGAACGTACAACTTATAGTGCATAAAAAAGTGTATAAATTATATTGAATAAAAAAATGTACAACTTATAGTGCATAAAAAAGTGTTAAACATATACTGCATAAACAACGTACAACTAATAGCGCAAAAAAAGTGTTAAACTTATAGTGCATAAAAAGACGTACAACTAATAGTGCATAAAAAATATTAAACCTATTCTGCATACAAAAACGTACAACTTATAGTGCATAAAAATGTGTAAAACTTATAGTGCATAAAAAAGTGTTAAACTTGTAGAGCATAAAAAAACGTACAACTTATAGTGCATAAAAAAGTGTTAAACTTATACTGCATAAAAAACGTACAACTTATAGTGCATAAAAAAGTGTTTTACTTATAGTGCATAAAAAACGTACAACTTATAGTGCATAAAAAAGTGTTAATCTTGTACAGCATAAAAAAACGTACAACTTGTAGTGCATAAAAAAGTGTTAAACTTGTACTGCATAAAAAACGTACAACTTATAGTGCATAAAAAAGTGTTAAACTTGTACAGCATAAAAAAAAGTACAACTTATAGTGCATAAAAAAGTGTTAAACTTACATTCCATAAGCTTTTCTTTTGTCAGCGATCTCGCCAGCGTTCGCAGGATCATCATTTATTATATTTATCATAGTAATAAAAGGTCATTTCTAATAAAAGATATAGTTATGATATAGTAAGATGAAAATCAGTAGAAACTTGCTAAGATATATTTTGACAGGAAACCCTTTTCACAGTGGCAGACCAGACCCTATTTCTTAGAGACTTTAAAAGTGATATTTACAATAAGCTGTGGAAAAATTACCAGTCTGGAATCCAAGGGTATTTCGGCAGATATATCCGGCGTTAAACAAACCTTTATCCCAACATACTGGTGTAGCGAACTCTAATATAAATACACCAGCATATGACGTTTTACCTTCCCGGTGCAAAATGAGGTTGCCTATCGCCACCAGCTCATATTTTTGATACCGTCGTATCAAAAATATGATATTTATATGATATTTATATGATATGTATATGATATTTTTTGCTCATATTTTTGATACCGGTGTACACCTAACTACACCAGCGCATATCCAGCATACAAAAACCATGGATTCCACACTGGGAAAATTGAAGGGTATACCTTCAGATCTGAAACAATAAAAACCTGCCAAAATTGTTGCTCTTATCAAAAATGAGTGTCTTCATGAAGATGCTGAAGACACTCCATATCCGACACTTACCCCTCCCCCAACACGTAGTGGTATGTCATCTCTCAGCACACTTCCATTCATATAAGTTAAGCCAAAAGCCTTTTTCCAAAAATAACTTAAACTACATTTATTATCAATTTTATCACTTACGGTGGGGAATTTTTACTTTATTATGAACAATTATTTTTATCAACCTAAATATTTTCCATAAAACCACCGCTACTGAAGTCACTTTTTGGCACTATTTAGTGAATTCCTTTAAAAATCACATGGTTCCGTTAAATCTGATCACTTGCGTCGATTGGATGAATCTTTAATTTGTAATCACCCTCTGAAGCCCTTCTCTATCAATCTCTATATAGTACTTTAGCCATATTTTGTTCACATCTGATCTATGCGTTTTACCAACGTGTAGTGGTATGTCATCTTTCAACACTCTTCCATTCATGTAAGTTAAGCATCGTCTTCGCGAGATACTTACTGGATAGGGGGCACGGATGGGAGAGTCAAGTGCCATTACAAATGATGCAATAAAATGCACTCGAATCGACGGGTCGACAAAACACTAGGTGGGACTTGAGCCATTGCCTTGATAAGCATGTAAAGAGCTTGTGCATGGCTGTTGCAAACCATTAACCATTAATCTTCTTTGCACAAAATTTTTGAATCTTCTACTTGCGTCAATTCGAACGTTGTATAAATTTCTAAGGTCGAAAAATATTTTGACATTTCTTTTTGCCATGTGATTAACCAGGAATCACATGTTTATGTTCGTGAAATTTGAGATTAATTTCACTCTGAAAAAAAAATTCAAAAAAAAATTTCAATCAGTGAAATAAATCCCAAATTTTCCTTATAAACATGTGGTTACTGGTATCAATATCCACCATGGAATTATTTTGCTAAAGATTTTTTTTGAACAACATTTTTCAAAAAAATCTTCCAAACAGCAAATTTTAGATTTGTACTAGTAATCACAAGATTTCGAAAACAAAATTGAACGAGGGAAATTCATCCTCATCCTCATGATTACATAACGACTGAAAGATTTATTCAATAGATCTTATCAGATAACTTTTTAACATAACTGCGCAAAGCATTATGGGATTGTATACAAGATAATTAACATTCTTACTCATTGTTTAAACAACTACGACAGTGCTAATTATCACTATCTTTGTGCAGTAACAATAAAAAGTTGTTTGATATCATCTATTGACGCAAGTGATCAAATTATTACAAAACTATGTGATTACAATATCAACCATGGATGAATAAATTATGAAATTTTATCAAAATATAACGCACTTATAATAACTGTCTGAAAAAACACTTATACTTTTTGCCCACTGTCCACCATGGTTATAGAAATTATATTATATCTTTCATAACCCACAATGGTATGACAAAATCTTCAAAATATTACTGCTCATGTTTGAGTGAGTTTGAAAAAGCATAATTTTCACTTACCTCCAAAAATTTACAAAAAGGAGACCAAAATGAGACCCATTTTTATCTGAAAAGTTGACTAAAAGGAGGCCCATTTTATGCAAAAAGGAGACCTCGATATATAGTACTTCCACAAAAATAAAATTTGATTTGTTTTTTTATAAAATGTCTTACAAGGCTTTTAGTATAGTATTTTTTCACCCTCTTCCCAAAACCATCTGGTATTTGGAGGATATAAAGATTAAAGTAGATGCAATATTTTCGTATTAAAAAGTAGAAGAAATTAGAAAAAAAAAGCTGATAGAATAGCCTGAAATATTTTTTTAAAAAATGAGGGAAACAAATAAAAATGGAATATGGACCGAAAAATTATTTTTATTACAGACATTTTTATTTAGGAGACCAAAACCCCAAAAAGATGAATAAAAGGAGACCATTTTAGCCAAAAGCCTCTTATTTTGGAACACTGCACAATCATAGAGTCAACTCAGCAGATTAGCTTGAAGGTTTAACAGGGTTACCATCAATTTTTTGAAGCCAAATTTTTGGGTTTTCAGAAGTATATTCTGGGTGAAAAATAGTGGTTGTTCGGGTTTTTGTTCTTTTGATAGTATGGCTTCCAACCTACTCATACCTTTCATAATCCATCCTACAAGGGTAGCTCCTAATTCTAGTACCATCATAGATAATATATTCTCTGACTCGCCAAATCATAAAAAATAGTCGATCAGGAAATTTAAGAACTCACATTACAGATTATTATGCACAATATCTCGTAATTCCATTCGAAAAGAAAACTAGTCCAGTTGCAAGAGAAAAATTTATTCGTAATACAAAAAATATAGATATATCTAAATTCCAAGCTGAGTTACTGACAATTGATTGGAATAATTTAATTAACATTGAGGCAGGTGATATAAATAACTCTTTCTTTCTTCTTGAAACCAATATCAATAACATTATTGATAAACATTTCCCCTTAAAAAACAACAAAAAACAACAAAAAGGACCATAAAATTAAACCTTGGATGACAAATAAGATATTGATATTGTGCAATCAATTTTTTCAATTTAGTTTTAAGTACTCTGAAATATGGAAGGCTAGGTAGCATCAATTGAAGTTTGATACTTAAATTGCTAGGCTGCAAGTCCATCGAGTCAACCCATGCCATACAAGGTAAATTGTCAGTTGCTACCAATAAAATAAACGAGATGGGACATAATTCTTTGTTTTGATAAGCAAGCAACGAGTTTTAACTGTTCCATCAAGTGCAAAACATAAACCTTAACCCTATCTGACCTGGGGAGGGAGGGGGTAGTGCTTCATTAGAACAGGTTAAACAGTTTATAATAAGGTTTTAAGAGTTAAACCATTTTGTAGTAAGAAACTCGACAAATTCGACAAATTTGGATGGAACTAAAGTGATGGAACTAAAGTTAAAGAAAAGTGGTTGTAAAATCATACCTTAATCATGCCTTAAATTAAAGAAAGTGACGAAATTATATTCTAAACTTTTAGTCGCAAGCAAGAAAAAAAAATATTGCTTAATGTTATCAAATTTTGTTTGTTTTTTTGTGAAAAAAAAAAGATTATTGACGAAACAAAATGTCACAAGCACAACAAAAAGGTGCATAAGTCAATAATTTTGTGGTTGTGACTATTTGTAAACCTTAATTAGCTGTATGAACATTTTATTAAAATTACTTAAACTAGTAAATGCGAACGTTAAAGAGCTTAGAGAGTTTTATAATAATTTGGAAATACATATTAGATCATTGAATAGTGCTGGTGATAGTTTGAAACACTTTGGAGCGATGCTTATTCAGATCATGTTGGATAGATTACCAAACATGGTCAGTTTACAAATAAGCAGGAAGTTGGGTTCAGATAGTTGGTTAATAACAAACTTTTTGAACTGTATAAACAAAGAAATTTCAGCAAAAGAAAATTATGAATATCTTAAAGCATCAAGTGAATCAGTTCAAAACATGAGAGTTGAAAATATTTCATCATCTTATGTAACGCATGCAACTAATTCACAATTTAAACAAAGAAATAATAGTTGTGTATTTTGTTATAGTAATGTTCAAGATAGAGGACCTAACGTTTTTAAGGCTAACTACGAAGCTATGTGCAACAGTTTAAAGGAGCATGACTGGAGAACAGTATTAACAGGAAATTTTGATGAAATTTTTACAAAAGATTTTTCGATATTTTACAAACAGCATTAGTCAAAAATTCACCGAAGTTAACATCAACTCAGAAAAAGAAAAATATTTATATGACAAGGAAAGCAATTAGACTTAAAATGCAAAAAATAGATTTTGGAGACAATACATTTCTACAAAGACTACTTACAGCAAAATTCAATTCAAACGCTGCAAAAATAAACTGTGTTCCCTTACAAGAGAACTAAGACGCCGTACAAAATGGAATTAGCGAGCAATATAAATACAAAGCCAAAACTATTCTGAAAATACACACAATCAAGGCTCAAGACAAAAAAAATCTACACTACCATTAAAACGCTCAGACGGCTCCATTGCTGATTCTCTGGAAGAAAAGGCAAACCTATTGAATGATTTCTTCACCAGTGTATTTACTAAAGAAAATGTAAGTGATATACCTAATCTTACATCAACACAGGTTGATACGTCTTTAACAAGTGTAATGTTTACACCCGAATTGATAAGAACAAAACTTGAAAACTTTGATGCCAATAAATCACCAGGACAGGACAAATTACATCCTTTCTTCCTGAAAAATATTGCAGAGGTTATATCTCTTCCCCTTTCTATCCTGTTCACTCAATCAATGAAAGAAGGAGCACATGCATCATGGAAGAGAGCGATCATAACGGCTCTCCACAAAAATAGTTTCCGCGCTGATTTTTCCAAAGCCTGAAAGACATATAAAAAAGATCAAACAAATGTGAATATTAGGAGACATCCTTGTATGGATACGTTCGTTCATAACCAACAGAATTCAATGTGTACATATCGAAGGGACTCTCTCTGAGTGGAAAGATGTGATAAGTGGCATACCACAAGGATCGATATTAGGGCCACTTTCATCTATAATTTTTATCTTCAATCTGCCCAGTGTGCAATTAACAGTACCTGCAAGATCTTTGCAGACGATTGCAAATTATATAGTATTGTAAGTCCCAATATAACCAAACTTCAAGCTGATCTTGATAAACTCGTTAACTGGTCGAATGAATGGCTATTGCCCTTTAATGCTGAAAACTGTAAGGTCATGCATTGTGGTTTTAATAACCCTAGAAAAAGTCATGTATTAAAATCAGTAAACAATGAAAAAGACTTGGGTATAATCGTCGATAATGAACTCAATTCCACAAGCATACATCAGCTGCTGTGAAAAAGGATAACCAAAAATTAGGGTTGATTAAAAAATCTTATCAAACACGCGACGCAACGACTATAACATCACTATATAAAGCGTTAGTAAGACCGCATTTAGAGTACAGAAGTATTTTTGGGGCTCACAGTTCAAGAAAGATATAACATCTATTGAAAAAGTACAACAAAGAGCTACGAAACTTATAACAGCTGTGAAAGACATTTCGTATGAAGAACGCCTCGAGGTCCTTAACATTCAATCATTGCACTATAGACGTCGTCGCGGAGACATGATTCAATGTTGGCCTAATTTGGGCATGTTCGGCATGTTTGAGCAAACATGTGACATTATGAATTATATCTATGACTTCTACTGATTTATGTCTACCACCTTGCAAAATATCAACTCATATACCGCAAAAATGTACATCCCAGTACGAGTGGCCACCCTCAAGATTTATTATGATAGATGGCAGTTGTTTAATTCTATGGTTTCGTCCACAGACTACAGATGATGGTGCCATAAAAGTTTGTGATATATTGAAATTTGAATATGGTGCAATCTAATTGGCTGAGAGCCTTTTTCAAAATTTCCCAGAAATTCACTAAGAGATGCTGCACATTTTGCTGAACAAATTTAAGATTAAAAAAATACATAATGGACACAGTGTGTGTTATATGTATAAATATATAAATTTACCATGTGGTCCAAAATAATTTCAGACGTTTGACAATGTCTTTTGGGCCGGAAGGATTGCACCAAGAACTCAAATTAACTTTCATACAACAGATACATTTTGAACATTTATTAAATTTGAGACAATACTTTCAGAGTAATGGCTTCTTAAAGTTAAGTCAATATTCAAAATAAGTAAAAATATGAGAAAAAAAATAGGTAAATTCTAACTTAATTCTTTGTCATCAAAACCATTCCTTTTGATCATGGAAACGTTTTACGACGTTATTATTATTCTTTTGGATAGGGAAATAGGGAAATTAAGGGCAGTTTCTTTTTTCCTCTAAATACCATCTAAACGCTTCATTTCTAATTTCTAAATGTCAATATTTTGCATACATATTGGGATATTAAGTCCAATTGTGTACCAAATCTTGCTTGCTTGTTCTTTTCTTTTGATGAAAAAATTAATTTCAATGTACAAAACATAAGGTACCGAGGTACTGGAGCTAAGGCTCTTATGGCACAACAGTATTATATAAAGACATTTTGATAATTGATATTAAAGTAATCAACTGAATTTGTAAAGATAATATATAAGAGACCTTTTTACTATAATACATGTATTTTGAACAAAATTGTGAATTAAAAGAATTAGAATGTAATTTCAAAATGCAATGACAAATATCAATGCATCATGTTATTATAACTTTTACCTCAATTATTTTTATGATATATAGTTATTATGTAGAAACTTTGAATTGTTTCTTCATTTAAAATCTCTTTAAACTCATGAAATAGAAGAACCGAATATAGTATATTCCTTTTTGGTTTTACAATAGATTTTAAAAAAATAAACTAATTTATAACAACCATATATTAAAATGTTTTATTAAAAGTAAAGAAGTAAGTGAAAAAATATCAAAAATCTAATAGAATATAAAAAATGGAATAAAAACGATAAATGAAACAAATGAAAACAGTTTTGAAGAAGATAAAATAAAATAAAAGATAAAATTGGAAACAT
>JAUKPT010006108.1:0-10023 GCA_032273505.1 Nanomia bijuga | reverse complement strand
GCCCCCTTTCTCAACGCCAAGTCAGACACCCCCTAACTGTCATTTTGGAAATGTTGGAACCCCCCTCTTCTTGTGTAACAAAATAAAATATATTTGCTATGCAGTATTTCCTCTTTGGTCCCACTATCCCTTAGAAATCTATGATTTATATTTCTATTATATCTAATAATTTTTCTTTTTTCTTCTTTTTTTTAGAAAACAAGTAAAATCTTGTGACATTACCTAAATAAATTAATATATACAAGAATTCACACAGGGAATTAGTGTACAAATTACACATTAATTGCATTATGTCAATGTACCACGAATAATTAAGACATTAAAAAATGGATTTCACCATCCAACTATTGGATGTTTCTTAGCTCTTAACATAATGGAGATAATTCGTTACATGATGGAGTTTTAGTGCAAAGGGGATGGGGAATCTATGTTGTACTGATACTTCCACCGAAGGTGTTTCCAACGGGAAGCATAAACCTGCAGAGCGGGATGATTACCTGTTGCAAGGGAATAACCAAGACAATGTGGAACTACCGCATATCAGCGAGAGAGAAATCGGTTAGTCCTTCTTAATTATACCTTATACCAAATTTTGCTGCCCCAACAATACAAATTTTCTGCTCTTAGCCAGTCCACTATATTTCTATATATGTCTTATATGATTTATATGGGGATCACTTCTAAGATTATATCAACTTTGAAGTTATGCTTTCATCGGCCAAAGAGAAACAATTAAATCATTGGAGAAGTTTGATTCTTCTTCTGAATTGGACAGAATTTTGTCAGGTTGAACATTTGGCAGAATCAAGTTCCTGCCAAAATGTATATTTTGTGAAATTTTAAGTTAAATTCCTGCTGAGTTAATCTAAATTACAAAATTGCTAAATTTTGTTGATTGGCAAATTAAAGGATCCATTTTTCATTTGCATATAACATAAAAACGCAATCAAAGTTTGGGTATGGAGAGGCCTAAGAGAGAGCTAAGAATTATAGTTGTTGAAATTGTTTTTTATTGATACCTTTTTATTTGTTTGGATTAAATTTTCAGGCTAAGAAATAAAGATCAACTAATGAGTTTTTGGCAGAATTGAATTTTATGATTATTAAAGTTCTTGAAATTTGAGTGTAGGGAGATTGATTGATACTCTTCTCAAAAAAATTCTTTGTTTATCTTCTTGTTTCAACTCCTCCTGTCCCTTTATTTCCAAGCATAACTTGACACAAGTCAACCCTATTTATTAAACTTATGCATGGCTTTAGTTTTGTAAATGAACAGTAATGCTAAGCAAACGTGGAATATTGGTGAATTAGCACTAGCGAATTTTTGTTTGTTTCGAACGAAGCGAAGCATTTTAGCCTCCGACTTCCAGCAAATTAAAACTAGCACCCAGCGAATGGTCTTGATTGTAACTTAAAGCTTAAGCGAAATTTGTGGGTTAAAACTGAAGGCCTGCTTATACAGAAGCTGGCCATACTAAGTTTTATTGGACAAAGAAAATTGTTTACTACAAATATGACGAAAAAAATAAATAATTGTAAATATTTTTTTTTGGTTGAAAATTCATAACGAATTTATTTAGCTCAATTCAAATCGCCATCACATGATATTTTGTTTGAAAATAAATATGCAGATAATTAATTCTAGCTGACCAATTAAAATCTTGTTGATGTGATTTCCAACCAATAAAAATGCAGATCTACCTATTGTCTGTAGACAAACCCTTATGATGAAATACACTGCTCATATTTTAATTATGATTGAAATGTGTTTTTTTTTCTTTTATTTTCTTCTATATTTGTTTTTTGATTCTTTATTCAACCTATTAGCATCAATGTGTCAATGCAGTTATAATTTACTTGAGACAGTATTCTCTTCTAATTATCATATACGTTATAGGCTACACGACTTATAAGATCCTTTCTTCCTCTTTAACTTCTACTGTGATTGCAATGACCTGTACACTTGTTGCATAGCATTAATGTCATGATAATTAGAACCGATCCATGAAAGTTTTTATCTTTAAGATGTTGTCTGTAAATTATAGGTAAATTTCTAATTTGATTGGTAAAAAATGCATCACCGAGAATCTTATTGGTTCAATTCAAAATGTCTCAATCTGATATTTTGTCAAAACCAACAATTATTTAATCGATTTAGAAGTCGACCAATCAAATTCATGATGATTTAACCAATCAAACGCCAATTTTACCTATAATTTGTAGACAGTCCCCTAGGGGTCGATCAACTTTATCGTAAGAACTCTGAGAAAAAGGATTGTAAAGATATTAGAAAAAAATATGAATTTTCAAAAATCGTGTTGTCCATAAAAGTTTCTAAGTTACATCATTGAGGATATGATTACTTCACAAGGAGAAATCTTTGGGATTATGAGTTTTAAAAGTTTTAATAATGGCATATGTGAACCAATTAGATGCCTCATGATTTTCAACCAATCAAAGAGAGAATTTACTGATAATTCGTAGACAATCTCATACGCAGTGTTCACTAGTGGTCCTTAATGGAGAGATTTTTCTAAAAATTGGGCCCTATTTGAAATTTTGTGAATAAGTTTTTTTTATTGATAAATATTTATTCTAGATGATGAATGTATCATCATACTATTTTTGATCTGCAGTACTTAACCTATGTGATCGTCGATAAGCTTAATTTAAAGTCCCCATTTGTCGAAAGATTTTGAGAAAATATGGGAAATTTGTCCCCATTTGGTCTCTTTTTTCAACTTTAGGTGGTCCCTTTTCATGGACCACTGCAATAAGCATCATGTGACTGTCCAAATACATAAGTCAACATTCCAAATAATTATACTGACTGTCCGCTAGCTCAATATTCTTAATTAACATTGCTTACGTCCATAAAGAAAATTTTTATCTTCTCAGTCCAATATATGTCTACCGCAATTATGATATCTTTCTACAGAATAAAGGTAAATATATCAAAAATCTGTTTCAATTCATACTGTCGCTAATCGATGTTCAGTTGGCTTAGTGAACCAATAAGAATCTTGATGATGTAATTTTCAACCAATGAAAAGACACATTTACCTATGGTTTGACGACAGCCCCTCAAACAAAGATCCCCCTTTTATTCCAGATAAATGAACATTCTTTATAATCTTTATGATGACTGACGTTTGTTGTACATCGATCTATTCTTAGTTTTATATCCATCTTAATGACTTCCTCAAGAGACTGTGTTTTACATCTTAATGCTACCTCTTAGTTTTTGTTGATGAGCTTTTTGAGTTATATTTAGACACTACAGCATGTCTTGATATCACCTTATGATCATCATCAGACGAGTCGTGAAATCATCTGCGTCAGCTCGTAAGGTTTAACGGATCGTTTCCATACTTTTACGCTTTTCTTTTCTCCTGTGTACAAGAGGTGTACAAGATTTTTGGAAATTCAGTAGGATTTCTCTAAATCTTATCGCAAAACAATAGAATTTCGTGGGATTGCGTACGAAATACCTTCTGTTGATTTTCCCCTCTCTTATACGCTTTTTTTTCTAAGCACCATGAATGTTTATCCCAGCTTTGATTATTCTTAAGATTTTAAGAAAATGAAATTATGCTTAGGGTTCATCTCAAAACTTTGGCTAATTTAGACTATTGATTGGTTGAATATTACATCATCAAGATTTTGATTGGTTTGTTTAGAAATAATATCATCATTTTTGACTTTAAGAAAACATCAAATTGAATGAACCAATTAAAATCTTGATGATGTAATATTCAAACAATCAATCGGCTAAATTAGCCAACGTTTTGAGATGATCCCTTAGAAAAATACTTGTTTTTACTCAAAGAAAGTTTGAATGGGACATTTTCAGATTGCAGCAATCCCAATTTAAGTCTTTATTTCTTGATTGGGTTAAATCTTTTCACTCTCATGATATGTTTAGCATTATGCTTAATTATTTGAATATATTAAGTCTCAATATACTTATAAGCTTTATGCTTATAAAAATAGAGTATTCTTTTTCATGGCTAATTGCCAAAACTTTAGAGGCTTTATTAAGAATATTGATTAGTAATTATTACATCAAGAACCTAATTGGTTCATTTAAATATGTCACAATTTTATATTTTGTTAAAACCTAATAACTTTTCCAGATTGCCGACTGACTCAATTTTCCCCAATCGCCCTTAACATTAAAAATTAGATTTTTTTTAAAAAAAACTGACTCCTTTTTTCCTTATATGTGCTTGATACATTCTGGAGAGGTCATTCTCTGACGTTTAAACCCTTGAAAATTGTCCCCCCCCCTCGCGAACAAACAAGGTGATCCCTCTGGCAGCCACAGTTGGAAAAATCTAGTTTCCGAAACCTTCAAGCTTTTCACATATATCTGCCGGAGGGTTACAATCCTGACAGAAATTTCTGACCACTGCTATATCGTTTTGGCCTTAATCATTTTTCTCTCTCAAAAGTGTTTTTATTTAACAGCTCCAGGTTGTGTTTATTTTATTCCTTTCTGTTATTTTGGTTTACATTATCTTGCTCCATATGGATTTTGTCTATGCAATCAAAATAGGAAATTAATCTCCAAACAACATGAATATTATCATTATTATTTTCTTCATCAAGATGAATATTTGATTCCAAGGAAGATTATCTTCTTGTTAATGTCGTCTGAGAAATCTTTTTATCTTTAAACCTGTCCAGATTCGTTGTGCAATAAACGTCTCTTTTATTGCTTTATTATATCGTCTACAAATTATGGGTAGAAATGCTGTTTGATTGGTTCAAAATGACATCATCTAGATTTTTTATTGGTTTACATAGAAATGTTTTTTTTTATCATTTTGAAATTTAACAAAATAATAAAACAGTGCCATTTTTGAATGGAACCAATTAGATTCTCGATGATGTAATTTTCAGCCAACCAAACTAGAAAATTAGCCAAAATTTGGACATAATCTCAATTATATTCTTGTAGTTGTTGATAATTTCGAATATTCGTTTTATTTCTCGATTAACTACCCACACACGCAATATCGAGGATTTGTTTCAAATACATTATGATTCTTTGACTGAGGCGAGGTGAGAGGTGTTCGAGACACAACCTTTGCAGTGAACTGAAGTATGTAGGAATGTTCATAACATAAATATGTTATGTGGTGTTAATTAAGTTCATCCAATATGTAGTAAAGTAAAAGGAAGTTACAGGGAAGAGATTATTGTTATGCTAGTTACATAGGTAAGAGTGTTTTATGTTCATTAAATACATGCCTTCTATTCATGAGTTTTTAACTCGTTTCCAGTTTTTTGAGGGGTTTTTTGGACAATTCCTCCGGGATTGAAGATAATAAGTTAAGATCTTTGGCTTTTTTACCACAAGCATGCATTGTAAAAGTGGTTAGAGCATATATCACGAAGGACAGGGCATGGAATGGGCTAGGGGGAAGGTAGGGGATATTTTTCTTACTTCATACTTGAATTATGCTCTTTTTGCATGTTTGAAAGGCTTTTTCTCTAGGAGAGTCCGGAGGATGGACCTCTCTCAAAAAGTACGGGGGTGGGAGTGGGAAATTTTTCTGAGATTTCTGGGATCAAAAAGTTGGGGGAATAGGAAATAACTGTGGGATGGAAGATTTTTCCATTAGATCTAATACATTGTAAAATATTTCTTTCTGAACCATTAATCACATGATATGTACTATATAAAGTACGTTTCAAAAATGGATTATTAGAGGAAAGAACAATTTTAAGGAAAATTATTCTTTGGGGGGGGGGGGGGATTTTTTAGAACTTTAATTCTTATAACAAGCTGCGTAAACCTCTTTGGCTTCTGATTTTTTAAGAAAAGTAATGAGCACATTATGTTTATTCAAAGTAAGTATATTATTTATTGTTGTCCTTTTATATGATAATGATTTTTTTTGTTTCCTTAGATTTAAGTTAATTTGCACTTATGCAAGGTCCATGATTACTACAAAAAAACCCTTTTATTACTGTCTAAGCTCTCCATGAATCCTCTTAATAGCCTAAGCCATTTGTCCAAGAAAGTTGTACAATCAGCATACAATATGGATATTTTTTCCTTCAGCAGACATTTATGTTCGATTCATTATTTTTATATCAGCATGTTTCTGATGGTTAATAAACTATAATTGGGTTTCAAGCTATTTGTTTTTATGAACGAATTGATTTCATTGGATCGACTGTGTTATCGTTACAACAGATATAGATTTTTTTTAGCAATTACCGTTAATGAGTGAATTGAAGTGATGGTACAGTAGTGCTAGTAGTGATATTCAAGAGCAGTACAGTGTATATTTGCAATCTGATGTGAAAAACATTTAATATTTAAGCTGTCTGACATATATTGTATATACGTTTTTTTTATAAAAACGCCTAAATTTCAGCTAAACCTGGCAATGTTCTTTCTTTTTCATCGTTTTTTCAGCCTTAGATGTTCAAATTTTGAGCCAATCTCAGCCTGAAAGTTTTGCAACCTTATGTAAAAAATATTCAATATTTGAGCTTTCTGACTTATATTGTATTATATGTTCTTGGTATAATCGAACAGGAATGGAGTTTTGTCATTATTATGGTAATTTTCGTCATTACATTTTTTATTCATGGATCTTCTTGGAATCAGAGTTTCCATAGACAATTGTCAATGAGAAATTATTTTTCTACTTTTTTATTGCTTTTTTTGAAAGGATATCATTTCCAGTTTTTTGATGGTATCTTTTCTTAAGAATTTTGTTAGTTTTTGGGCAAGGGTCAATATTCTGGTCAGCTTTCTAGAAAAAGTGGGGAAGAAAATAGCTCATGAGAGAAATAAAAAAGTTGAGTTTTCAATAAGATAAGACTAAAAATGTGTGTAAACCCTGCGCAGAAAATTAGGGGAGAAAACAGGTTTTCAAAAAGTGTGTGTGGAGGGGGGAAGCTTCCGTGGACAGAATATTGACCTTTTTGGGCCCACTATGTTTTGAAATAAAAATCATATACAATGAGCTCCGTTGGCTCACTTGGGCATTATTTGTTGAGAATTCTTCCAATTCAGATCATTATAATATTACAAATTATTTAGCCACTTGAGCATTGTTTGGTGAGAATTCTTTGCTTGCATTTTTCGATTATATTATTATAATCGGTAGGTATTCATGAAATCGTTATAATTTTTGTGAATTATCACGGAGCATACAATTTATGGACATTTTCTAACCTTAAATAATCATATATCAAATATTTAGTTTCCATCTTATTGTACCTTACATAAAACAAAATAATACATTAAAATATAGGCCCTTACACACGAAGAAAATTAAGAGTCTAAAAAGTCTATGAGCGTCATCGCATTTTCTTGTAATTTGGTTATTTCAAGCTTGGGTCGTTGCGTTGATTTTTTGCCCAGGCCGATTTATTTTCCCAGCCTGCCCCTGGTGCTGAATCACATCAAGATTGCGATGTGGCAGTTTTATTACTTTGGTGTGTTCTCAGTGTGACAGATGATAGTGAACCAACCAGGCTCTCAATGATGATATCCAAATCAAACTAATGGAAATTTATCCATGATTTGTAATAATTATCTTTTTGACAAGTAAACAAAAAAGTGATCATAAAACGATATGTTCTTTAGGTATTGCCCACAAATTATAGGTATTGGTCGAAAATTAAATCATCAAGAATCTGATTGGTTGATTTCAAAATGTCATCATTTGATATTTTCTTTAAGCTAAAAATAATGAAAATATTTTTTTTAATAAACCAATCAGATTCTTGACAATACAATTTACAACCATTTAAACGGTTAAATTTACCATAGTTCGCAGACAATTCGTTATGTGTTTTGTTAGTTGTTGTATGTAGCTGAAATTTTTCAAAAACATTTTAATCCCTTCTGATCATTGACAGGCAAAAAAAAAAAAAAACACTCAACAACACACTGAACTCAACAACAACATTAATGTAAACATCCTCCACTAATAGAATAATTACAGCATCACTGTGGATCATTAAATGTGGAGCTCTAATCAACAACACATTTACTTCGAACAAGCAGGAAGGAGGAGAGTGGATACAAAGTAGTCTTTTGGAAAAAGTGCCAAAATTTGTTGAAGAATAGGTTTTTTCGTATGCAAAATATTCTACATCTTTTAGCGAAAAGCGCATGTCTGGAAAAAAGGGGACCAAAAAGAAAATTGGAAGTAGCTTTGAAGCTATTTTTGGCTATATTTTTTTATCTGGATCAGGACAGTCTGAGGAAAAAAATATAGCAAATTTCAGATCTTTTTAGTCGACAGTTCATGTTCCTACTGCCCAAAAAGTATCGAATTTATATAATCTACAGTTTTCCACGAAGATCCTATGCATCTGAAAAATGATGAATGGGTCTTAAAAGGTGTCAAATTGGAAAAAATAGAATATTTTTGATCAGAATTTCAGAAAGAATAGGACCTTTTGATTAAATCAAATGGATGCTTTTTTCTTCTTTCTCTTAAAGAATAATAAATTTACTCTGTCATCAATTCTATGTCTTTCGTAACATAACAACATCAATTTTTTTTCGTATCAAGTAAGTTGCATAATTTAATGAATGTAATAGAAAATAACTAAATGAGAAAATAAGTGAATATGTACATAATAGATTAGCGTTAAAAACTCTAACTTAATATTTGGAAATCGAAAATATCCATTATATCTTGCAAGAAAAGAAATGGAAATTGTGTGTTCCAAAAATAAGTTTATGAATATAGTTGATCATTAAAGTAAGATATATGTTTATTGGTCAATTTGTCAGTAGATAGAACTTTTCGTAATTCTCGACGCCATTTTGTGAATCCTTAATAAACTCTTTTAAAATGTTATTAATCTTCCCTACTTATAGGCGGGACAATTTAAAGGGTACATTTACATTGTAATCTTTTATAATTATTGAAACACAATAAAAAATCCTAACTAATTTTTTCGGGCGTGTTTTATTAATCGCTTTCTATTTTTAACATGACAATAGAAGATTAAGATTTACCTTATTTCCACACTCATAAAAATGAAACATTTTCAGCATTTCTAGTATGTATAAATCCGAGTCGCGAATCACGAAAACAATTATTGCTTGTTGAAAATTTCGTCATGGAGAATCTTAATTGTTATGGGGTTAAGTTTTCTTGAAAATGAACAATACTTAATGATAGAATTTCTAACCAATTAAACAGCAGATTTACGTGAGAGCATATAACGTATAACCGTATATCGGAAAACACATACTCTTAACACCAGGGGTGGTTGGAATAAGAGCGAGGGTAGGATTTCCTAACTTGCAATAAGTTTTAATGGTTAAAGATGCTGAAAAGATGTGTTTTAATAGATTTTGATACTTTGAATAAAGAAATAGAAAATTGATGCTCTATTTGAATTTTAGTAAATGGTGAAATTATCGAAAATTATATAGCAGGTCTTAATAAAAGCGGGAGGGTTAGACAATTCTATGATATATTTAATCTATTTTTGACATGGATAATGCAGGACTTCTCCATAGTTTCCACTCACCCTACCCCCAACTTTTGGAAAGGTGGGGGTTGAGTCGAATGGTGGGGGAAATTTTATTAGGTGGGAGTATCCCAAATCATAATCAATTTTTATCTTTGACATTTAAGATCTTTTTAAATTTCTCCAAATAATATAAGAAACTGTATTATTATTCACTCAAATATATTACTATACTATATTTTCAACTTTCGTGTATTTGGTTCAGGTATTTGGGGGTTGACCTCTTATAAAGGTTAGTATCGTTAGATGATGGTTGAGACCCCCTAGGCATCTATGTTCTTATGTGCTTCCTGCTCAAATCTTTCTTCAAAATATGATGCAATTAACAAGCACTGACAACAAATTTATTTTGATCATTTGCATTCCTATATTCTTACTTTCCAAAATGTTCTTCTTTTTTTATTTATATCAAGTTTCGAACTTTCCTTTCGAAAAACAACAACTTTCCAATCAATTATTCATTTGTTTATCACTAGTTTACTTTTAAAGATGTATTTT
>JAUKPT010006107.1:0-10023 GCA_032273505.1 Nanomia bijuga | reverse complement strand
TTGCAAAATGATCTATTGGAAATGGAAAAGTGGACCAAAACATGGCAGAAATGTAAGGTTTTGAGATTGGGAAACAGATATCCGTTATTTAATTATAAAATGCGAGAGGAGGATGGGAGGTTGACACTGCTAGAGGAAAGGGGAGAAGAAAAAGATCTTTGTGTTTATGTTGACAACAAGCTTAACTTCTCATACCATATTCAACAGTGCGTAACAAAAGCAAATAGAATGGTAGGTATAATGAGAAAAAACATTTAGGTATTTGGATGAAAGAACACTACTTCTTTTATATAAAAGCTTAATCAGACCTGTTTTGGAATATGGAGTTGCAATATGGAACCCCAATTTAAAAAAAGACCTTCATTCAGTCGAGAGAGTACAAAGACGTCTGACAAAACTTGTTCCTCACCTAAAAAAGTTACGAAGAAAGGTGAAGGCGTTTAAACACATGGAAACTTGTATCAGGCGGTTATGACACCAATCCCATTTGCACTCGGTTGTCATCAAACAGAACAAGAGGACATTCACAAAAGCTCTACAAAAAACGATACAACACGACTTGGAGGGGCAATTTCTTTTCCAAAAGAGTGATTCGACAGTGAAATGCCCTCCCTAAGTTATTGAAGCACCAACAGCTCAAACCTTTAAAGAACGACTTGACAAGGCGTGGGCAACAAAGAACTATATATTTGATTATACAGCAGATCTTTGAAAAGGCTTACCCTTACGGTAACCTGCAGCAAAGTAAAGGATAATAATAAATTACTTATTTCACCAGAAAAGTGCCATTTTTGATGTCCTATATGACCAATTTACCAAAAAATATTTTTTTTCTATTGATTTCATTAGTTGTCAGTCTTGAATTTAACTTTTTTGATGCTTTATTATGCATTTAAAGCTCATTTTGTGACAATGAAGTGACATTTTCAATTTCGTCATTTTTTGACACTTTTTTTTCAGTTCCAAATTTGGACATTTTGCCAAAAAATCACCAAATGATATTTTCACAACTTTTGTAAAAAACTGCATCAAAAAATATTAAAAACTCTAGCTCTACCCCACATTTGGGAGTTGTACGTCCGTATTGCTTAGTAGTCCGTGTGCAATGTGATGTTAACGATTTAAAGGCTATGCAAGAACCTTACAAATTTACTTAATAACTATCCTTTTCCTTCTTGCCTTTCACTTTCTCAGTATTATCTATTCACGTTGCAGACAAGGGCTGCAATGTGATTTTAGTGATTTAAGGATTAGGCAAGAACCTCACGAATTTACTTAATAATTACGTTTTCCGTTCTTGCCTTTAACTTTCTCAGTTTTGTATCTTTACACGTTGCAGAGAAACGCTGCAATGTGATGTTTGTGAGTTAAGGGAAAGGCAGAAAATCCCACATTAAATTTGATTCTCTTTTGTCTTTCTGCCTGTCACTTCCCCATTTACCATTTACCTCCTTTTTTCAATCGTTAATGTATATAACCCATTAGTTAAGAGCAAGAAAGGGGTTATGCAACTTTTTTTCTTTAATCTTTATCTCCTGCGTTGGTCTTCCTAGGTCAATTCTCTTTTAGAGACAAGTTTTTTGGGTGGGAAATTTTAAGTTCTTAGTATATGCAATTTTTTCTAATGTTTGATTAGGTTTGTGTTCAGGGAAAGATAAAGATGATATTAGTGGATATTTTCACTTTCCATTTTTTGTGAATTGTTTAATATTTGAATTACTTACTAGCACTTATTTTCAGTCATCTATAATGAAATACATATAAGCAGGAATAAAATGCATTTTTGACTTGACTCACATTTAAACATAATGACACCATGAGTCGTTCTAACTTAAAAGCAGTACATTTTGAACACTATGTTTTATTGTAAAAAATAATCAGCATAAATTTTACTTTCCAACGGTGTATCATAAGTATACTTTTTCTTGTAAAATAATTAGTCCTAATTAGCATACATAATTAATGAGGAGGAATTAATTAACACTGTAGAAACTAAAATGAATAAATTTAACACTTTGGCAAGCAAAATAAATCTCAACTTGATATATACTTTGCCAATTTTGAGCACATTAAAGAATAATAACGGTTAATTAAGGTTCATGCATAATTAATGAGTTTCTCGTCAATTAGAAAAAAGTCCTTCCCAAAGAATCGATAGAGAACATCAATATGGACAATCCCTGAATTTTTCGATTGTTATGCATACATCCCTGCCGATTTTCTTCTTTTTTGCGTTTGTGTATATCTTTAGACAAATTAACATACTCGATGCAGGCTTAGCATACGTCAGTGAAATACATACAGAATATTAACAAGTTATTTACCCTTATAAGAAAATGTCATTGACATTGGTTTACGTTTATACGAAGAGAGTAGCTAGATAGGAAAGAAACGGTATCACCACTAGATCTTTTTTCTTTTAGCTGGTCTGTTGTCAAACTCTCGCGCCAGGTAGATTAATCTTAATGTTCTCGCTTAGAAATCTTTCGGGAATAATAAGGAGAGCATTAGCTGAAGTCACCTCAGATGAATTTTTCCTTTTAACATTTATGCTTCTTAATAAAGTTGACGATGGTAAGGCCAAGTAAATTTGATTTTCGGGATAGCGTCACCTTGCCGCGTGTCTTTTGTTCTGCGCATTTATTTAATTTATTAGAGCATGGGTTTCACAGACATATGTGTGTGTTGTGGGACTTCCAAAAATCTACGCAAAGGAGAAAAGGAATTGTATCCCCAGTACGAAACTTACCCAGGAATTAGAAACAAAGGAAAATTTATGAACATATGTTAAAGAGGCAAAAAGAAAAAGTGACTTTTGACTGATACTCATGTACCCAAACGTTTTGTTTATTGAACTATTAATAAAATGGACTGTTACTAAAATTTATGTTCCCTGAAGTACCTACGTTTTGCTTGTTGAACTGTATCTTATAAATCTCTTACTGTGTTCGCATTTTCATTTCGAATTTAGTTCCTCGCTACCTCCCAAACTCCCCAATATGTTCTCTTTATAGAATTAAATTTAAAAAATCACGCATTAACCTTTCTTGAAATGCGCATTCACCTTACTTAAAGTGAACTAATTTAAGAAACCCGCATGCCACATTTTGGTTTGAGGCTAATTTACTTGGCCTTATTGACGTAAAAACGAAAGTTGCACACTTTATAAATCATTTTATAACCATAGACCTGCGGGTAGGTACCGCCCATCCAGTAAATGCTCTGTGTTCTTAAGTTTTAAAATATTATGGATAGAAAAAATCAAATCATATCTAATGAATAGTTAATGTAAGACAGGAATGATATACCGGTTTTACTGAGTCCTACAGGGGCGGATACAGGATTTGAAAAAAGGTAATGTTGAATATCCCCTTTCCCAAAAAAATGTCGCCCACCATGGTTGGGCGACAGAAATCTTTAGATGGGTTATTTCGACATTTTGGGACAAAGAATTATCATGTAAAAGACAGAAGAAAACATAGTTATTTGTGATTTTATAATGAAAAGTTTCATGATCAAAATAAATGCAATCAATATAAAATACCTTAATTCTGGTCAAAATTTCCATCTTTTTACTTTCTCTTTTTTTTTTCCTGCTATTAATACTCAATAAATCCACAAATAATACTTTGCATGGAAACAAACCAACAACTGATCAAATTGTAAATTAAACGACAATTTTTACCCTTCAACATTTTGCATTATTTTGATAGTTAGGCAGCTTTCACCTCGCTTCCATGCTAATGTAATTTACGAAAAAGTACATTTTATTTTCCATATAAACAATATAATTTTAAGATTGATACAAAATGTATTCGTTTACCTTTTTTTATTCATTTTTTGTTCAAATGAGACCATTCAATGCTCTTTAAGCGAATTAAAAAGTTTTCAATAAAACTATTAATTTTATTTTTTCTCTTGTTTTCTTCTTTAGTATATCGCTCTCTCGAGAGAGTTTGTCTCGCGCAGTCAATAACAATTTGATACAAAGAGATATACATCAGTAGAATGAAAGAGACTAGAAAAAATCATCACCTTTTCGGTTCCGGCTTATAAGACGATGTATTTTCTTAAATTGTGATGCTAACATCATCTTTCAAGAGATGATTTTTAGAATTATAAAGCATTCGTATATTTATAGTCTATGACGCATATTAAGAAAAAAAAAGTACAAAAATGTAGTTTTAGAGAGAACTTTTTTAATTCAAATGAAATGATTACAAGTGTTATGGGATGTGGAATTTCATGACATGTGAACAGAATGATAGAGGAATGTAGAATTTAGCGATTTTAGAAAGTGAAAGTGAATGTTAATCTAACAAGAACGTTTTTAAAAAGGTGATGTTAAAACATCACAACATCATATCTAAATCCGCCTCTATCCTAAACGGTTCCTATTTTGGAACAAAATAAGTAAAATAAAAAAGATGTGGAATCTGGAATCTGGAATCTGGAATTTTTGATAACATCTCATGTGTATAGCTTTAGTCACCATAAGAACTTTCAATTATTTGAGGCAGATGTTATTTTATGCCGAATGCAATTTGATTGAAAAGTTATTTGATTGAAGTTATCAGAGAGACCAGTTACCGAGAGAATAATTTACTAGCATCTTATTTACATTCATAGCCAACGCATACGTAAAAATTGCATATGAAAATCAATTTCGTAAATATAAGTTTCAATAAAAGAATTGTGTGGAAAAAATAAGAAAGATATTAAATTAAACAGAATGATGTACAATAATGACTTATTGAAAAGACTGGTCTTCGATATGCTTTTATTACTCTTGCTGCTGAATTTCCATTCGTGTACCAAGGATATATCGGACAAACCACGCTGTAATTACATATTCTACTTAAATAAACCGGTAAGAATGAGTGTGTATCGGAGAGCATTTGTAACAGTACCTTTGACGCGTCTTATGTGATGATGTACGAAGCACACCACTAACTACATGCGGTACAGGTTGATTCAACAAACATTAGCGAGGTGTTGCGGAAGATGTTCCAAACTAATCAACTCGAAGAACGTGACGAACATAACCGAGTTGGAAATCCCGTCAAGTTCATCTCCTCATTTTACGTTCCCCGTCCTTGCACCAAGAGATGCACACACAATGTACGGCTACTATTTCGTTCCATTTATGAACGTGCCCGGTGTTATTTAAGTCACCCGGAAAGAATTGCCGAACGTGTATGGGCCAATCATTGATCTATATCCATTGTTGATCATTTGTATTTTGATGGCGATCATATCAGGATTCATTGTCTGGTTGTTTGAAACGAAAACAAACAAAGAGGAATTTCCACGGCAGTTTTTCATAGGTTGGTTTGAAGGGTTTTGGTTTAGCATTATTACTATGACAACTGTGGGATATGGTGACAAATCTCCGAAGTCGGTGACCGGCAAATTGTTTCGTGTCATTTGGATTTTCACCGGGATTGTTTTGAGTGGGTTAATGGCCGCCTCGTTGACAAGTGAAATATTGAAAGCAAATACTCCCCCACCCCCGGCAATGAAAGGAAAGAAGATAGGGATGATTAAACATCGTGATTATGAAGGATATGTCATCGCACGCCACCAAGGTCATAAAGTTGAAATAGACGGACCAGATTTACTCTCTGATACACACCAACTCATCCAGCGACTGAAAAGCAACCACATTGACGGATTTTTACTTGATAAATTGACATTCTACTATATAAGCAATCGTATATCACAGAAACAAAAGCTCAGATGGACTTTTTCATGCATCATACTACTCTAACCGAAAAAAGGTACAATGGACTAAGTATTTGTTATGGTGTTCTTGTGAAACTGAAGCGGAATTATGATTATTTCTCACCCTTATTATAAGAGAATAGTTTTAAACTTGAACGTTCGAGTGAGGAGGCGTGGCTGTCCACTTAAAGAACGAGTCGTATGTTGCTCGCAGAAGTTTTTACTCGTCCTCGACGTTTTGCTTTTCTCGCCGTCTGAGAAATATTTTCAACATGCCATCATTATCATTTCTTCAATCATCGCTTTCATGTTTCTCTTTGGATTTTTTTACGAATTGATTCGAATGAGACAGTTGGCATCACGGATGTCCATCAAAAGAGAACAAGCGCATGCTTAAAGACCGCAGGATGCAGAAGTAGAATGATACATATTTCAAAACGTCGGGTTAGCGTGCCTCGATTTATTTATTTCCCTTGGGACCTGTGATTAACAGTATATCCTTGTCATTTTTGGTTTAGTGTATTATTTTGTAAATTGATAGATGGATTCAAGAACACATAGATTAAGGGGATATCTCAAAAAGGTTTTCATATTTTTTAACAGGATATGTCTGTTAAGCATTTACTTACCCCCCTCCCCCTCGTCTTAACAGACAACCATAATTACGATCGCAACAACATTTTTATTTTTTTCTTAGGGGAAAAGCGCAAGAAGAAGGGAAAATGAAACTGTTTTATCTTTTCTACTGATATATAAGGGACGTTGGAGAGTAACATTTTGTATCGAAGGTTTTCATATATTTTTAACAGGTTATGCACCCCTTTAACAGACATTTTCTGTTAAAAAATATGAAAACCTTCTTGAGATGTCCCCGTCAAGAAACCTAGTTCAGGATTTCTTATAGTGTTGAGAAAAGATATTCTACGATTGTATCGAAGGGTCTCTTTAGAAACAAAAATTTGAAATCATGAAGAAATAGCAATTATTCTTTGTCGATGTCAGTCATTTTTTACTGAGAAAAGAACAGCAAATTTTACAGGGATATCTATCTGTTTTGGATTCTTCTAAATTACAAAGGAAAAGAGGAATGAATGAATGAATTGATAAAGTTTTGATTCTTGAAAAAGAAAACAGAAAACCATCAATAGAGCCTATATCAAAATCATAATATTTTTAATGTACAAAAAAATAATAAAAAAATATCTAGAAAATAAAACTACAGTAGATTCAGGTGAATTATAAAATTTTGTTGCCAAGGTTATCACTTCGTCAAAATGTCCAGTGACCTGCTTCTTTTTAATTTTTTGACAATATCATTTAGTAGGAAATAATCCGTATCAAAATTGCAAAAGCTTCCACCTATATATTCCCTGGAGTAAAACTAATAACAGTAATAAGAAAAATAACGGTTTGCGTTGGTAAAAAGCTAATGCTAGTCGTTTTGTACTTCAAGTTCTTTGCAAACCTCGATGTATTTCAAGACATCCAATCATCAAAGGTGTCGTTTTATCCATGTCATATACTTGAAGACATCCGTGTAGACACCATACTTCTCTGCTCGCGCACATCCATCGCCAAATGAGACAACACCACGGACAACGTACTTCTCTTCACTGTTCTTACATGTAAGAGGACCTCCAGAATCACCCTAAAAATCAATCAAAGTACATTTATTGACTGTACCAGGAGATGAGGCGTCTCAGAAATATTTTACTGTATCCAAGAAAATTATTTTGTTCCAAAATTAGTTTTACAGAAATCCTTTAGTTTAACAAGAAATTTCTCGAAGATCTTCAGGGAGCAATTTGCCGATTCCTGTGAGATTTTCTTTTAACTGTAACGTACAAACTCCTCTCGCAAAACGACACAAGGTTAAGGGGATTAGTTTTGTCACCCGGGTAATCAACACTGAAATCTGCAAAACATGATAGCAGAGTCGCTTTAGTACCTGCAAATTTCTTCTCAAATTAAAAGTACGTAATGATTTACACCATATAATACAGTGGTATTATATATACAATTGTAAAACATAAACATGATTGGTCCATAATCGGTTCAAGTAAAAATGTATCTTAACTTCATATTGTTATAACCAATCAAAATCATGATGAAAATTCTTGTGAAAATGTCAAAAGTCAAAGTGTTGTTGTAGTAAGATGAAAGCGAAACACAAAAAATAGAAGTTTGTACTTAATTCATAAAAACAGAAAGAGAACAACTCAAATCTCACCTGGCACGAGTCGATACCACCTTCAGCATACCCTGCACAAATCATGTTCTCGTATATGCTTGTTGTCCCATCTTCATCTGTGTACGCTTTAGCACAAGTCCTTCTTGGTACAATTGGAACCTAAAATGTACTTGGTTTTGTATATCTACAATTGAAACCTTTTTAACCCTATTAGCCCTTAGCAGAGATCTTACTTTTTTCTGGAACTAAGAATTAGTCGGGACGATGGGACGGCTTTTTCTGACTTTAAATATTCATATTTAAGACACATGTTAGCCAATTAAGTGGGAGGATGCAAATAACCTAAACTTGGACACAAGTAAGATAAAAGAAAATTCGACGTCCCTCACGTCATTTTACAATTAAAACTGATTTTAACGTTATTTTTCTATTTGTCGCATATTTTCGATCCCTTCATTAGGGATATTTTTTATAGGGAAGGCATTTAATAATCTTGTGAAATAAGCCGACAAAAATGCTATGTAAAGTATAAAGGGTTGAAAACATGATAAAATTGCTGATTCAGCAGTATCGTGTCAAATTTTTGCTTTTTTTGACTTGGTTAACCCAACTTTTACTTTCGAACCTTCAGCCATCAGTATCGTATAAAAGGTAATGTCATCTTCCTAGATATGAACGCTTTATAAAAACTATATAGACAAAGTTTAGATAAACGAGAAATAGGCGTTAAAAAATATAAAACAAATGTTCTTTATAATATCATTAAAATCAGATTTTGGTAAAAAGTACCCTTCAAATTGTTTAAAAAAAAACGGTTTGAAACTTTTTCGACTTGTTCAAGCATCACATAAGTGAAGAAGAATAACGAGAAAAGGTTTCACTCATTTATTCTCTTCTTTTACACTGTTTATTATCAATAAAGAACAGTTTGAACAACATCCGCCTTTGGCTTTTTGGGCTCCTTATGAAGGACTTTCATGAAGTAATGAACCTGAATCGTCTTACCGTCGCTTCTTGTAATGTTGCTGATGACGATCCTTTTTCTGCGGTATCCCCCCATCCTGTTATCACACATGATAACATGTCTTCGTTGACGTCCGGTAAGCATGCAGCATTCACTCGATCCTTAAATACCATCTCCTTCTCAAGAATCATCAGCGCGATGTCGTTTTCATTTGTAGATGCGTCGTATCGCTGATGTAGAATGATTCTTGTTGCACCAATAATTTCCTCTTGATCTAAAAGTCGAGGAAGAAAATGGCTTGTTTATTTCACTTACAATTTTCTTTTTACCCGATTAAACAAAGAAAACGTTATTAGAAATAAACCTCATTTTTGGAACCACGCATAACGAAAGGTCGTAGAGCTTATAGTTATTGCCAGAATGTGCCACGTGTATTTACTTCTAATTCATTCTTCATTGTCAAGTTTACTTTTAATTTCATGATAAACACACCCCTTAAATGTCAGTGAACGTCTGGTCAAGTAGATTTCGTCAAAAACCTATTGCAGAGAGTAGGAATTGATACTAGTATCATTAACCCTATTTTGTATGGCCCTATCGGTAGGGCTTATTTCGTATGGCGTACTAGAGGGATCATACTTGGCACAATTGTAATATGTAATTTTCGATTAACGTAAAAAATTTCGACAAGGCCATGTCATGACGTCATTTTTTGGCGATGACGTCATAAAAATCCGACATTTCACCACTTAAAGACAAATACCGATAAAATTAGTTTTAGGCATCGAGAGAAAGTGGTTGACCCCTCATTTGAATCGTATTTAAACGTTCTTTTCGAAATTAAACATAATTTAACTCGTTTTTGTAATCATCAGCATTTTTTATGGCAGCATTTGTTACATATTGTCTTATGACGTAACGACGTCGTAAAATGACGTCACGGCGTTGGATTTTCATGACACTTTGTCAAATGCTTTCTTTTAACAGTATATCAATTGTGTCCAAGTATATATATATGAATGGATAATCTAAACATATTTTATGGCCATTGACGTTTTTTAGGCTTTTATATGGGAAAATATAGGATTTTTTGACTCATCCCCAAATTTTGCACCACTGAGTCAGAACCACTTATCCAATAAAA
>JAUKPT010006106.1:0-10023 GCA_032273505.1 Nanomia bijuga | reverse complement strand
TCTTGCAAAAGGTGTGATGTTACTCTTGATTCTATCCAACACAGTTTTGAAATATTTTTAGGAAACAAAACTGGGAAGTGTCCAAAATTTTTTTAAAATTTTCAATATCTACCAAAAACTGTAAAAATAAGCTGAAGTACTGGTTTGGATTTTTTGGAGTGCTTCTTGTTCAAAATCATTATCCCGTAATGGGTTTTCCCTATATTCAACTAAAACTTGACTTTTAGAGTCATTTATGTTTTTGTTCATTAGGGGTACTATGTTCATTTGGGGTACATACACCTGTAAGGCGCTTTTTTGAATGCTACTCTTTTTAAAATTCAACAAACATATTTTAACTTAAAAAGAATGAACTTCTTTTGAAGAAACGACGTTCAGGCTATTTTTCTTCACCTGTAAAGAAAAGGGAATCAGAGAAGTCTTCATCCAAATAAAGCCTATTATATTTAGAATGATGAAAAAGCACAACGGAGAAAGTTTTTTAGCACTGATAACTTCGAGGTAATATTTGACAACTTGAGGTGAAAATTTTAATTACCCAGGATATCCAGATTATTTGGACAAACAGTAAAAAGAACAGCATCTTACGTCTATTTGAGAGGAATTGGTACTACAATTCCAGGTTTCTCATATTTACTAATTCAATAACAGTTTTAAAAGACAGAAAAGTGAAGTTTGATCCCAAATTTACAATTAAAAGAATCGCAATAATGTAATTTTCATTTAATATTTTTGGATAAATAAGTTGATAATTTTTTTCTATATTTTTTTCTATATTTTTCATAAAATTAATAATTGGTCAAGGAAACCCCCCGGCAAAAGGCATCTTTGAACATCCCAGAAGGCAAGGATTCCAAGAGTGTATTTGATAGAGGGGGTGAGCCACAAACCGTACACCGCCTGTATACGTACGATTTGCAGATTTCTTTGAAAAGAGAGCGGAATTCCAAAGGTATTGAAAAAAAGTAGTTTGACGGGGTCTGCTGATAATTCGTAAATATATCAATAATGAACATCATTTTATGAGAAAGAATCGCACTATATAGAAAGTCCATTGGTATTTTGAACGAACATAATGATTACCTTAAGGCTTGTTCAGATGGGAGACAAGAACCTTGTCTTGTCGCCGCGACGTGACAAAGTTCTTGTCTCCCGTCTGAACCAGACTTTAAGGAGCAAAGTTTTTAATTTACTGCCCTAAAAAAAATATAATCACTTCTTTTTCAAAAGTTATTATTAATATAAATAGCAATAAATGCAATATCATTATGAAGTCATTATCTCAAAAATGAAAATGGGTATTAAGACCACGGATTGAATTCAATCATAATAATTACATACAAATATAATTCTGGGATTTACAAAATTATATGTACAAGTGCGTTCAGCTAAAAGTAAAGTTACAATTACTTTTGTTTAACCATTGTTGTTGTGCTTTTTTTGATAACATACTAACCATTAGTAGCCTATTTTAACCATTATGTGCTTTATTTCAAATTACATCATTGGCTTAACATTCCACGCTATTACGAAAATTTCATTAATCTTTTAATGGTTCAATGTAACGAGGATTAACTGTGCTACATTACCTCCGGAAATTGACTTCAAACAACATAAATTGTTTGTTTCTGAGATGACTCGATCTGGGTGTGTTCTTAGGGCCATTGTTTAAAATTAATAAAAAAAAAGTGGTAAAATATTTATGCTGAATCGATAGGGCTTGAATTTAGACGCATGCTGATATATTTTTTGGGCTGCAAAAGTCAGCGGTTCTTTGAGTCGTAAATTTTCTTCTTCATTTTTTCCACTTTTAAAATCTATTCCCAAACTTTTTTTACCGACCATACCTACCTAAGTAACTATATCTTCTATGCGCCAAAAAAACTAAGAAAATCCGTGAAATACAAAGCTTTTATTGCAAAAATAAATATCTGTGCCAACTATTTGTGAACAGATTTTAGTATAACTCTTTAAAATTAATCATAGTGTGTGTATCCACTCTTTCAACTATTGTTATTAGCGTGGGTGTACTCACATGAGTAATGAGTTAGTCTCGCTTTTCAATTAATTACTGCAGTGAGTGCATCAACTCTTATACCGTTAGTCACGATAGTCACGTTAATAATACAGGTGAGTATGAGTCTTTATCCTACTACCGAGGAAGATTTAGCTCAATAGCAAATTATATACATAAAAGAAAGCATTATAAACTTGCTGCACGCTTCGGAGTGTGACATTAGTAACAAGACATTTCTAACGTCAGACGACGAAAGCGTGCAGCAAATATATTGTCGGAGCTCATTCAAATTTAATTTAACGCACGTAATTCACAAAAACTAAATTACTTTCAAAAAAATTATTTTTGTATACAAACACAATCTATTAATTTTTTTATCTACTAGTTTTCTGTTAGTTTTTTGTACTGTGTAACATTTTGTTGTTGTGTGTAACATTTTTTTTAATGTTTCATAGAGACTACAACATTACAAATGTCACGCACTAATCAACCAATCAAATTGTGCTATCTCGCGGCGAGATACGACAATAAATTATATTATCAGGGAACTCGTGTATATCTAAAGACATCTTACTCGTGTATCAGAAATAAATGCTGAGTGCATGCATTTAATAAATAATCGTTTGAAATTTCTCATTTCTAAATTTTATTTAAAAATAATATGTTTTTAAAGATCTATTTTGTTCTGCATCATCTGTGACAAGAAATAAATATCAGCGAATTTTTTTAATCAAATCTCATATTTTCGATATCTTTAAAAACAGATCATTAAATCAACAATAAAAACCTGATACCTCAATAGCAATAATCTTAACTTTGAAATAAATATAGCTAGACTAGCTAGCTGAGCTACACGTTTCTAGAAATTAATTGATTTTACCTTTATTTTCAAAAGAAATCTTTTGATGTTAACACAAATCAAGATTTGGTGTCTATCAGCGTGATTTTAGCTTATCTCGATGGTGTGAATTCGCCCGCTATCGAGGTAGATTCAGCTCATGAGAAAATTATTTACATGAAAGAAAGCATTGAGGTTGTAATCAGGGAAATCGTGTATCAGAAATAAATGGAGAGTATGAATTTATTAAAGGCTCGTACCCACCTGCGTTCTTAACGTGACTAAACGGTATAAAAGTGGATGCACTCACTACACTACTCATGTGAGTACACCCACGCTTATAAAAATAGTTGAAAATAGTGGATACACACACTATGATAATTTTAAACAGTTGCAGTAAATAATTACTCTAAATGAGTGCATCCACTCTTATACAGTAAGGGCTGCTTCAAACGTAAAACTTTTATAGAGTCTAATTCAATTCTTTTAAGTTGGCTGATTGTAAAAGACGTTTTAATTACAGCAATAGTTTTAATGACCAACTCACATAAATTGAATTAGACCTAACAAAAGTGTTACGTTTAATGTTAACGTAGAACGTAGGCGAGTAGCAACCTTAAATAATCGTTAACGCGACCGTGTCTTGGGTTAATTGGTTTTAGTTTAAGCTTTTGGTGTGAATCTTCCCAACAAACACAAAACACGAATTATCTTTTATAGCATATTCGTCCCACAATATAATGAATAGTCATAATAGGCAATTAATGACCCATGCAATAACGTTTGCATACAACGCATGTTAAAACTTGAAATTGATGCATCCATCTTATACTGTAATGTTTAGAAATACTTATAAGCAAAGAAATATCATATAAACATAAAATGTAAGATATCTGTCAGGAGTTATAAGGTGTCTTGACGCAAAATCAAATATATTAGAATATAGTTGTATCTGTTCGTTTATGTGTGTCTGCAAGGCAAATACAAAATGACTGATTCGAAATATTTTTCAACTACGAAAAAGGGAGAAGTGTATGAACTAAAAGCTGATCTGATTCAACCAAAATTGGAACGGAAGAAAGATGCGGTAAAGAAAATCATCGCCGTTATGACAGTCGGGAAAGATGTCAGTATGTTATTCCCAGATGTCATTAACTGTATGCAGACTGATAACTTAGAGCTGAAAAAGTTGGTGTATTTGTATCTCATGAATTATGCGAAAAATCAACCTGATACAGCAATTATGGCAATTAACACATTCGTGAAAGATTGTGATGACCCAAACCCTCTTATACGCGCTTTAGCTGTTCGTACAATGGGATGTATACGAGTCGAAAAGATCACCGAATATCTATGTGAACCGTTACGTAAATGTATGAAAGACACAGATCCGTATGTGCGGAAAACAGCTGCTGTATGTGTCGCTAAACTTTACGATATGAATCCAACTTTAGTCGAGGATCAAGGCTTCTTACAACTTCTTTGTGATTTAATGTCAGATTCGAATCCAATGGTTGTTGCAAATGCTGTTGCTTCATTAACGGAGATAACTGACATGTCTCCATATGTAAGCGAATATTTTGAAATGAATTCAGCGACTATCAATAAACTTTTAGCAGCACTCGATGAATGCACGGAATGGGGACAAATATTTATTCTAGATGCAATTGCTAACTATATCCCTAAAGATAAAAATGAAGTGAAAAGTATTTGTGAACGGATAACCCATCGTTTGTCACACGCCAATTCAGCTGTCGTACTATCTGCTGTTAAAGTTCTCATGAAACTAATGGAGATGATAACAAATGAAGCCGCTCTTATGGAAAATATAATGAAGAAATTGTCACCTCCGCTAGTTACTCTTTTGTCGTCAGAGCCTGAAGTCCAATACGTTGCTTTACGAAACATAAATGTTATCATTCAAAAGCGAGCAGATATTCTGAAGAATGAAATTAAATCGTTCTTTGTCAAATATAATGACCCAATATATGTGAAGTTAGAAAAGTTAGACATAATGATACGATTAGTGACACCGAAAAATATCGTCCAGGTTTTAGCAGAATTAAAAGAATATGCCACTGAAGTTGATGTTGATTTTGTGCGGAAATCTGTGCGTGCAATTGGTCGCTGCTCGATAAAGATCGAGCAGTATGCAGAAAATTGTGTTAAGACTTTACTCGATCTAATTAATAATAAAGTCAATTATGTCATTCAAGAGGCTATTGTTGTATTAAAAGACATATTTCGGAGATATCCTAATAAGTACGAAACAATCATTGCAACACTATGCGAAAATCTCGATTCTTTAGACGAACCTGAGGCTAAAGCAGCGATGATTTGGGTGATAGGAGAATACGCTGAACGTATTGACAATGCCGATGAACTTCTTGAGACATTCCTTGTTTCCTTCCACGATGAGAATGCACAAGTTCAACTTCAGCTTCTAACTGCTATCGTCAAACTGTTCTTAAAGCGACCAGCTGACACACAGAACTTAGTCCAACAGGTCTTAAGTATGGCAACACAAGACAGTGATAATCCTGATTTACGAGATCGAGGCTACATCTATTGGAGACTACTATCAACTGACCCATCTGCAGCTAAAGAAGTTGTACTAGCTGAGAAACCTCTCATATCAGATGAGACAGATCTAATTGAATCCAGTCTTCTTGATGAATTGATAAACCACATCGCTTCATTAGCATCAGTTTACCATCGACCACCTAATGCATTTGTGACAGGTAAGAAGTCAATTCGAAAGACTACTCTACCAATGAGAACAAAAGCTGATTGCGTTGATGCAGTCACACAAGAACCTCTCTTCTTACAACTGAGTGATGATAATGATGCTGCACAAGAGTCCATTGCAAGTGATTTTGTCTCTGAACCAAATTCAACTCAACCACCTAACGTGCTGTTAGGAGATCTATTGGATATTGAGCCAATAAGTAATTCGGTTCAACCCCCAACAATTGCTGCACAGCAATCTTCAACACAGGACGAAGATCTGCTTGGATTAGGATTAAACCCATTGAATGAGACTGATCCAACGACACATGACTCTGGGTACTCCACGTCCTCCTCTTCGATTATCACGGAAAGTCCTTGCAATGGAATAAATTCTCTGTCGGTTCTTAACTCTGATTACCATCACCGAATTGAAGATCTGTTTAGTAAACTGAATTGTTCCTTCCCCGATTGCAATGGATACACTGCACCGCAACAGACCTGGTTAACAGCAGCCAAAGGTAAAGGTCTTGAAATCAAAGGTACATTTGCTAGACGACAGTGTCAAATGTTCTTAGATTTGACTTTCACGAATCGGGCCATGCAACCAATGAAAGGATTCGCTATCCAATTCAATAAGAATAGTTTTGGTATTGCACCGACTATATTACAAATACAGTCTCCTCTACCGCCTAATCAAACGGCTAATACGTTACTTAAGTTAACAACCAGTGGCCTTGTCCTGAAAATGGATCCTATCAATAACTTACAAATTGCTGTTAAAAACAACATCGACGTGTTTTACTTTAGTTGTTTCGTTCCAGCAAATGTCCTGTTAACTGAAGATGGTAAAATGGAACGAAAGTTGTTCCTATCAACTTGGAAGGATATTCCAGATGACAAAGAGGTCAAAAAGAGCCTGGAAACTACCGTTATTTTATGCGATGAAATACCGAAAGTTCTAGAAGCAAATAACATATTTATTGTGGCACACCGAACTGTCGAGGGTCAAGAAATGTTTTATCAATCGATGAAATTTAGCAATGATATCATTGTTTTAGCTGAGTTAAATATAGTTCCAGGTAACCCTGTTATGCAACTATCATTAAAAACACGTGTTCAAGGAGTCGTTAAAATGGTCCAATCGATTTATGAGACACTTTTGTAGCAATGATATCATCAAAACTGTTTTGTTCTGTTGCTATCGAATATTATTGACAATTTATTTTGAATTATCTTCTCAATCTTTGTGTTTATTTATGTCTATCGTTAAAAAACATATTGCTACACGTGCAAACTGATTAGTTCTAATTATTTTAATTTTTCATTTTTTATATTCCTTTCTATGACTTTTAATATAGACAAGTTATAATTAAAACATAAAAAAACTGTTTGCTTGATTGCATTGAATTTGAATTTAATTTTGGTGTCAAGGCACTTTGTCAATCTTTATGATAAGATGGTAAATACCGGACCATTTACTTTTTGAGGCCAACTCAAAACGTTGATTAGCGACTTTTTTTAATCAACAAAAACACCAGCACATTCATATAAAGCACCAAACTAGAACTATTGTCCACTTTCATTGAGTCATACCTATCACCTTATCAACTTATTAACTCTTTATTTCTTGGTATAAAAGTAACATTTTTTCAGACGAATGAAGTCTTTTTTCATGGCAGGAAATGTTTAGATGTATTACAAATATAGTCCTTAGTTATTAGACCTACAAATCGCTTTTATAAAAATGGTTCTTACTTTCTTTTCCATTAATGTTTTGAAACGAACTTACCTGTAATCCTGGCAATATTTAAGAGATGTCTACAAATTATGGGGAATTAGCTGTTTGATTGGTTGAAAAATGACAAAGTGAATATTATTTGATGTTTCAAAAATGACTCGATTTGATGTTAAGTCAAAACTCAACACGATGAAAATATCTACATAAGTTAACCTATCTTGATGTAATTCTCAACCAAACAGCAAATCTACCCATTTGTAGTTAATCCCTTAGAACTTTTGTTTTAATCCCTTAAAAACTTCTCTCTTAGATTTAAAATTTAAGAATCAAGAGCTAGAGGGCAAACTCCATTTTTATACTGACCTTAAAAACTCACACATTTATAACCCTATATTTTAATAGTACCCTATATGAGATTCAATCCCCCCAACTACTCTCTCGTATGAAAATATGATCTTTTCCATCCTATCTATCTATTATTCATAGTCTTCGAACTAATAGAACACAAAACTTTATGTCTAGAAGTTTAAATACGACCTGATAAGTGTTTGATTCCTGTATCAATAAAAAGGACAGGTGAAAAGCAAATCACCTGTCTGCCAGTAGCTTACAATGTTTGTCCTATATAGACAACCCCTTCTGTACAATGACACAGTGATTTCTTTTATTGTTTTATGTCAACTAGTGTCAAATTGTGACTGAGTTTGATTTGCGAGTTTAAGATTATTGATTTTCTTTTCTCTGTAACATTTTTTAACTGACAAATTATTAATAATTTTTCTTTGGAAAATCCATTTCTTGGCACCACCCATAACCTTTTAACCTATACTTAAGTTTTGTTTCATCCACTTTTTATTCATCCAAACCCTTATTTTTTCTCATCACGAAGGCACTTACAGTAATTTGTCCTATCCGGCTGATTTACACTTCTTGTTAGCCCTGAATATTACAAAAAAAAAAAGAAAATATAATTCATCTGATAAAAACCATTTCTTCACAAAAAGTTCTTGATTAACAATTAACCTATACAAGAAAATTATAGGTATAATTTCCATCTCGCCTCAATTTTTTTGCCATCCATCCGTATTGCAAAGATCTTTATCTCGCCATTGAAGAGTAGAGAAACTTTTATTAAGCACAATCTTGTTTCTTTTTTTCATTTTCTTATTCATTCTCATATATCCTTATTAAAGTAGCATTACTCAGTCCTGAACACGCGTTTGCGTTCGTCAAAGTATGCATTCTAAGCCATTAAAACCCGTGTAATAAAATACTGCGAATCTAATCGTAACAATACAGATAGGAAATTAATTCGAGATTTGTGTGTCAAAATATTCCATGGATAACGTCCTTACTTCCCAGATAGATTTTGCCAACTTTAGGGTCGTGTTTAAGGAGCAGATTGGTACAGACTTTTGGCTGGACATTCTTTCCTTGTTTTTCTGATTGGAAGACAGGCACGGCGGTTACTATTTCTATAAAACCCAATGAATTGGAATATTTATACTCTAGAATTGGCCACAACACACATTTGATCTACAGTTTTAAATTTATAATAAGAAACGTTTATTGAACATATACATGTTATCATGAAAAGTCATAGAAAATGCGAAATATACAGACATGTGTGTAGTAGATGATGTTATAAGTCAGTTGGGTTTCAGGGGGTAACGTTTTAAAAGCGAGTTTCTTTTGTAAAAAAATAATCCTCATTCATTGTTAAGAGCGGCTAACGATTGTCAAGGTTTATAAGTAAAAAGTACACTTTTTTAACGAGACCAATAGAATTTATAAGTAAAGTAGTGTGAGTTTGTATGACACGTCAGCAAAATCTATTGAATTTATATGTAAATTGAACAGTTTTCTGTAATATATAACTAGTTTAAAAACGTTGTAAAAAGTGTGCAAAACTGTGGTATTTTAACTACTATTAAAAAGAAGTAATAAAAAGCATAGATGTATTATAAAGTATAATGTTGCAAAAGAAAAGACACTGCCACACTAGAAAATTCATTAAATTAAATGGATTCATTAAACGTAATATGTTTAGTTTACTTGCCCCAGTGTGACTATTTATTTATTTAATGAATCCTCTTAAATTTTTCTTTTTAACATTTTGTTACCATCTTTTTCCATCAATTTTATAAACAACCTCGTTGTGGAGTGAGAACAGTGCAAATTCATCATAATATTTTTGATTAAATAGTGAATCTAAATTTAATTAATCTGACGTATCAAGGGGGGGGGAATAGGGGTGTCAAATAAAGGAATATTGGTAAAAAAAATGTAAAATATCGGAATGTCAATTGTGAAATGAAAAATAATCTAGAAATTAAAAAAAAAAACGCTCCCCCGTATCACGCTAAGTTTTTTTTAAATTCAAATATAATGAATCCATTTTTGATTAATCTTCGTCATAGTGTTACAGGGCTAATGTGGCAGTAAAAATATTTCTATAGATTTAGGAAAATTAACTATGAACATGTCGACTATAAAGTGTTGGTTGATATTTTGTAATTCGTGCTCTTTAATTTGCGTTTGTTATTTTTTTTATGTAATATTAAAAGAGATAACATGATGATAAAATGATAGTTCTTTTATTCTTATTTCTTAAGATTGATTTCGATATCTATAGCGCCTGAAGTAAAATTTTGTTAGGGGGAAAGCGATGAGATGAAATCAGTTTTTGGCAAAAATAAA
>JAUKPT010006105.1:0-10024 GCA_032273505.1 Nanomia bijuga | reverse complement strand
GGCCATAGTAATTAATTAAGGATATTAGCAGAATAAGAATATGAAAGAAATCGAGCCTATGTCAAAAGTGCTTTAGTTGACATTTATTCTTATATACACAAAGACATTTAGAATATATGCATTGATAACTAAATTGCACGGTTTCACTGGCAGAAACATTCGCGACTTGCACGATTTTTGCCCTTTTTGCCCCTAAAAGTATATTACGGTAGCTTTTTGCTTGTAAGATAAAGATTTTAGGATGATTAAAACAAAATATCTGCATTCATTGTCATTCGCAAAAGTAAAAGTAAAATAAAAATAATTGCTTTCATCTTTTTTTGCTCGTTTATCCTTTAATCCTACATCATTTGTCTCTTTTCCCAAATGATTTACCTTGGTTGCAACTACAGTGAGGAAGTATGTCAAATGAAATCTTCCCATGTTTTAAGAATTATTTCAACAACACCGGTTTTGAAAGTCTTTTTATTCCTATATATATCATACAAAGCAATATCTTGCAATAGTGGAAATAAGCCATGTAAAGCGACTAAAACCTAATCAACGGTATTATTAAATAAAACTAGCTGAAATTGACAACATATGCTTTAGCTATGGTACTTATTTCCTATTTATACAAAAAGATTAAATCTATACGAAAATTATTTATCAAAATTATGTTTTATCTGATTGTCAATAATTTCCTGGAATATAGTAGAAATACCACAAACGAAAAGTATTTTTCATATTTTGATTTCCTCTCAAATGGCTGTGAAGTTTTGTTTTTTTGATCAGAGTTTTGTGAATTTCAGAAGGGAGGGAAGATGGAAGGAACCGAATGCTGGTCTTGCCAACCTTATTATTTATTTACGCAGGGACTTCGGTACGATATTCCTCAGTGATCTGATCTGGGGTGTCTTCTTCTGGCAGGTTTTTATTGGCCTTTTAATTTTTTAAACTGGGTGCAAGATGAGGTGAAATAGCTCTTAAAGTATATGGTTCCAGTGTTTCAAATTTTTCTACAGCTTGGGGGTAGATATCAGTTTTGATGACACTCAGATTCGCCACTTTTCCTGTTGGGGTGGCTGAAGAAAATTCAACATCTGCCACCCACGGCGAAGAATATTTTTATTTACAGACCTTGTAAAATAGTCATTTAAGCAATATTGAACGATACTTTTTGCATTAAAACTTACAAATCCATTTAAAAAATGCAATAAGAATAAAAAAAATCTTGGAAAACTACTGGAGGGGCTACAGCCCCCTCAGCTCTCTGGTACCTGGGCCTTGTCACATTGTTGAGATTGAGAACACATTAGTCACGTGCTTTCTATGCATGATCATTGTATTGATTAAACATAAAAATTCTATGAATCCAGAAAATTTCCCAAGAAGATCCAAGCATTGTAAAACACGCAATCGCTGTTTTTTCTCTAGGGATGATAAATGATTAAGCAAAATTGAGTGATTTTCAAATATTTCTGACAACAACTAATTTCATAATTTAAAAAGCATGTGCATGTATTGTTGATAATAGAAAGAAAAGATGTCTTAAAAGATTTACTTATTTTCATTAACGTTTCGAGGGCAACTGCTTTCATCGTCAGAATGAATGTTTTTGATGTAGTTACTTTAATTTATACACTTTTTTTTAAATATTTTATAATTACAATTAAAAAAGAGAAATTGGCGATTTAAGTCAGGAGAGAAACATTTGATAAAGACACTTTCTTTTAATTGGCGTAAAAACGCACTCTTTCACAACCAATGATTTGAAAATCATTAAAGCTGGGTTTACACTGTTAGAATTGATATGTTCTTTTATCGCCGAGTTAAGCCCCTTTATAGGCTGGCCAGTAAAACAAGAAATACCTGAATGTTTTCCAAACCTAACTTTCGAGTGTCTATCGGTTTCACCAATATATCTCGCATTGCAGCAAGAACAAGTGTAAGAATAGATAATGTTAGGCACTAGATCCTTAGGAATGGGGTCCTTAAAGCGAAAAAGATGAGAAATACGTGATTGCGTTAATTTTTCCGAAGGAAACCAATGTATGAAATATATGGCAAATTTGTTTTCTAACTTTATCAGAAACGGTAACTAAGTAAGGTCAAATGATGAAAAAATATTTTTTAATTTCATTATGTATACACTCAGAATTAAGATCTAATTAACAGAATTAATCAGTGCAAATTCGGCAAACAATGCTATGAATAAGCAGCGCTTTGATCACACATTTGTCAAAGATTTCGACATATTTCTTATGGAATATGTAGTCAGTACGGCAAATGACAAACAACCGAAAATCATGTTTGATGAGCTTAAGTATCAGCGAGTTTCTCAATATGCATACCTGTTGAAAAATCGAAACGATGATCCTTTAATTAGCTGTAGATTTTTCGTTGATCATTATCTTTGCATTTACTCTTTGCAGGACTATTTAGGACGGATTTAAAACAAATGACTTAAAAATGTCCTGTAATATCCTGTAATTTAATACTCGAAGCAGCTTCAGAACGGGGGGCAACCCCCCTTTTTTGCACTGCAGGTTTTAAGAATATTATAACAAAAAAGGCATTAGGATTTGTTGTCCAATTCATACGAATTGAGTTTAAGGGAAATCTCGCAGAACAACGGAAATTTTAATACTTCATTGCAAATCAATTAACGACCATTATGTTCAATCTACTAACATTTCAATCATTATTTCGTCCTGATAAAAAGATCTTTGTTCAGTAGGCCGTGACATGATATCATATGGCATAGCGCACTCTTTTTACGCGATCCAAAAGTTGAAATTCTGTGCTTTGCGTGATCGGTTTCATGATCACGCTGAAGTCAGTGCAATTATAAAATTACAAATCCTGTTTAACTTTTCAATTAGGATTGACGAGATTAATGAAACCCAATATAACTATCAACAGAGGAATTGCGAAGCATCTAAAATATTGCAAAATAGTGGGAAGCATAAAGGAAAATTTAGGATTAAATCTCAATGTCATTAATTCAAACGATATTAATGAAATTCAATATAACTATCAGGAGAGGAATTGCGAAGCTATGGAATTACAAAATAGAGTGTGATCTTCAACGATAATTCTCAAAAGAGTTCGCCTAGTTTTTCTATTCGATTAGTTTAAATTTACATCATCAAAATCCTGATTGGTTCAATTTGAAATGTTCTCATCATTCTTTATTTTAACAAAACGTCAAATAATTTGACCTTTTGTTAAAATATCGTACTGACATTTTTAATTGAACCAATTAGATTCTTGCTGATATAATTCCTAACCAATCAATTCCCGATGATGTATTTTTTAACCTCAAAGAGGATTGTGAAAGTGGTTAGAATATCAAACTCGGGGATATTTATCCCAACTCATATTCAATTTTCTCCATTATTTGACGTTTTTCTCGGCTGTAGATGAAAAATACACGAGAAAGATTGTTGTTGGTTAGCCAGTTTAAATGAAGCTGGTGCCTTTAGTGCCAAACTGATACAGTAGGTAAAAAACTTGTATGGATGTAGTATAGTAAGGAAAAGGGAGTGTTTTAATTCTACATGTGAATTTTTCATACCTCATCAGGTAGAAAAACACTAGATTTATCATAACAAAACAGGTGACGTATATAAGTTGCCTGCTTTATTATCTATTTTTGTATCTACTTCTAGCTCTCTTTGGATAGGCGTAGGGGACAAAAAATAGGGGGGGAGGTTTGCTTGAAGTTTGCCCGACTAACTAAAGGGTCTGTGTTGACAAAAATAAATTTTGGTTGGATTAATGTTTTTACGAATGCCGGCCAACCAGCTACCCAGCATCCTACCTCCTACGCTTATGTTTCTTTGCATATTCTCACTTTACATTGTTTTACATTCCAAAGGGAGGTTAATTCTGATTTTAGTTCACAACAGCTTGAATTTAATTGTCTACTGTTAGTTATTCTTTGTCTTTTGATTAGCGTGTATTTGATTCTTTTGCAATGCAATGCCCCCCCCTTTTCAAAATTTATAGAAGATGAAAGAAAGAAGACATAAAAGAAAGAAAAAGAAAGAAATATCCAAATGAGAAGGAACGACTGCGGTACTTACTGACTGCTGCTAGTCATTTTCAATTGTGTTTTTTGTTTGATACCCCATTTCTTTCATTTCCCACAGGAATTGCTTTGCTTTTTTATGTTTGATTTTAATCACATGTTTTTATTACACGCAAGGGTCAATAAATGATTTGTCGCTGTGAAAAGAACACCTTTCTATATCTAAATATTTTTGTCAAGCCTTTGAAACAAAGACATGTCAAAGTTCCGAAATAAAATTTGATAAGAAAAGCATGAATCAAAAATCAAAAGAAAGTAGGCGTATCTGTTTATAAGTGGATACTTTATTGCTTTTATTACAGATCTTTCGTTGTCGAAATTCACGAAGATCATTGTCTAATTTAGACTATTGATTGGTTGATTATTACATCATGAAGAATCTGATTGGTTTATTTAATTTGATGTTATCTTAAAGTCAAAAATAATGAAAACATTTTTAATCGAACCAATCATGTTCTTGATGATGTAATATTTAACCAATCAATTGTCTGAACAAGACAAACTTTTGAGAAGATCTCTTAGCTATTTTTTTATTCTCAATAAACTTTACGTGTCGCTTGCTAATGTATTTTAAGAATATTTGTTATCCAATTATATCGCTCTTTTTTTAATTCAGAGTCATTTATTTTTTGTCTTTTCGGAAATTCTTCAGTATGAAAGTTGAACGAGGAGAAAGATAATCTTGTATTATAGAAATTATATTGTATCTGCAATAGTCAATACATTTTGTAAAAATATGATTTCAATCCATGAGAGCTACTAATAGTGTGATGACGACCATGCATGTTCTAAATATTTCTTTGAATTTATTCAGATCATATAAAAAACTGTATCTACCTACGATAATAGTTATATACGTTGAATGGTTTATTTACCGACGCAAAAATGATTTATGTTATACATTGTATGAAGCTTGGTGAAACCGTGATAGTGTTTATTAGATCTTGATGCGTAACAGTAATTAAGAGTGAGGGAAATACAAGTGCTAAATGTTTAATTTGTGCTGTGCTCTCTTTTTATACAGCATCAGTCAGTGTGTATCAAAAAATGGAAACAAATGATATAATCCAGGAAACTGTTATCGGAGCAAACTGATTTTTATACCAGAAAAAACTCCGTTTTTCTCTTTTTCCAATGATGAAAATATTATCAAAAATGAAAAAGCAGAAGAAAGCGAAATCGAAAGAAATGATCCAATTAAAATTCGTGTTTCTAATTTTTGATACGCACTGTACTACATGCATCATATCCTTGACATTCACTATTCTTGAAATTTCTTTGACATATGGTTATTATTTATTTAGAAATTAGTGATAATTGTTTTCGCCTGCTTCATGATAAAAAGACCAATCTCAAAATTCACCTTTTGGATCTCTGTTGAATCAGCTGGAAAACTTTATGAAAAAAGGGCCAATATCAAGATGGAGTTATGACAGAAAGGTTTATCTTCACATTGACTGTACAAATGGTGGATTTTGAGATTGGCTCTTTTGTCATGACGCAGGCTTTTTTCTCATAAGAAAGTTTATATTTATGAAATTATCATGATATGTCATGACAGTAATATAAGCAGGTTTTTTAAAAAATAAACAAAAAAAAAACAGAATTTAGTAGTAGAAAGTTTCTGATCACAAAAATGAAAAAATTTACAGTTTTGTCTTCTGATAGATTCAATTAAAAACGCCAATCTAATATCAAAAGATAAAAGCATTTCTATGTGAATCTTGATGATGTAAATTTCAACCAATTAAATAGCACAATTTAAACAATTTTTTGATACAATACTAAAGATGTTTTCTTTTTTTTATGTGAAAAATGTTACTATCAAATTATGTTTTCTCTTAAGTAATCCAATTTTGTTTTTTTTATTCATCTCAGAAATTCCGAAATTCCTGTGTCGAAATAACATCGTTTCTATAGAAGACAAATGTTTCATTAAATCTTATGGGAAATTTACATTGATGAAAGGATAAATATCAAACTGAGGGGTCGCATCTGCGATATTGTCAAAAAAGAATTTTGTTCATTTTTCGACGATCTTTGAATGTTGATCGTCTGTTGAAATTGCCTCTACCATTTGGGTATGTAGATATAGTATGTGCTTTTTGTATAAGGATATGTTACGAATATCGTCGTCCTGAATTTGCGGTAAAAATATATATTTATAAACTCTTTTAGATTTAAATCAAATTTCTTTTTAATAAGTTCTTTTTTTGATTGTTTTTTACTCAATCCAAAATCCGATTTTGATTCAAAATAAAGGAATTTTGTAAAAACACCTTTTGCTAAGTATACTAAGAATTAAATATGCTAAGAATAAATCAGTATGGAATTGTCCGAAAAGTTAAGAATATCAATCTTGAACCCAAAAAACACTCATTTTTATAAAAAAAACGTGTATAGAGCAAAAATGTGTATATGATTTATGATATCATTTCAAAAAATTTCGGTTTTACTATAAATCAAATCATTATTGTTGATGAAAAAAAATTTCACTCTGACTTGACTGTGTTTAATACGATTTGATATATCAACAGGGGGTATCAACTCCCAACCATGGGAGGTGAATTGATTTTGATTCATTTTTTCTATTCTTAGAAATTTATTGTTCTCTACAAATTTTATCATAGATATTAATCGATTAATGGACGAAAGAGATGGTTTATGGAAGATAAAATGGTTAAATAAAGTACAATAGAATTAATTCAAGAATTAGTAGGCTGGTAGCAAAAAGTGAAACTGAATTTACTTTTTACATAGGTCGAAGCATGGACAGCTTAAAACACGGCCAGATATGTTGCCATCAGAAACTGAAAACATCAAATAACATACTGAAATAATTGGCCGTCGTTTTGATTGTATGTTATTTGATGTTTTCAGTTTTCCTTCTTTTAAACACAATTATCTAAATATTTTCCATAACATATTTCCCATAACTTTTCTATAACAGCAGAAACCTAATATTCTACCAAATAAAAAGTATTCAGCTTTTCATTAGAATCTGTTAAGGCGAAGTAAAGTTTTGGTGGGTTTAGGCAGAATATCCCCCAATTTCCATGAATTATTTGAGTATCCTTAAACTGTATGTAAGAACAAGGTTTCTAAATGTAAGGCTTGAATGTACGTTTTTAAGATGCAAAGTTATGACGGCAACATATCAGGCCCTGAGTTAAGATGGCCATGCTCTACGTCACGAGTTAACGTCGGTAAAAATAAGGCATCCACCGGGTTTCTTTGATTACAGTTATTCACCTTTCCGAGTTTCGTTACTAATCTCAATTTTGGCACCGCTAAAATGGTAGCTGTGGTAGCTATGGTAGTTTTTTTATTTTTTATTATCTTTTTTTATGATTTCCATCCATTTACATGACATTCCCGATAGAGGCAGTATATATGAAGCTCTACTAACGGGGATGGATCACAATTTACGACACATACAACATTTAACATTCAACGGAATCCATTGCCGAATTTTACGCACCACAAGGGACATGGTAGTTAAAGTATCTATGGACATTTAATTACTCTTGAGAGCGCACAATCACGAGAAAGGCATTTATATTACAAAATATTTCGCACATTTTGAACATTAATTTTAATGGAGTTTGTTAAAGTCATTTTCAATTTTCTCTTCTTCTATTTCTTTATTTTTTATAAAATTGACATCATTGGAACAACTTCTTGTATTATATCCAGTTAAAGTTCTTGTTTTCAAACCTTTGATACATACTGTTGCTACCATTTTGACGGTTCCAAAACATTGAATTACGTCATCAGTGGAGACACGCTGGAAAGGTGAATATCTTTCAAAGAAATGTCATTAAAAATTGATGGTATGCGAGATTGTATCAAAATGAATGACATTTTCGACGTAAATATTAGATTTAAACATCGTTTGTTGATATAGTCTTCAGAAATTGAATTAATTTGACATTTTAGGTATTGTACAGTTAGATATAGAATTGCTCCTAAAATCCTAAATACTTCAAGTTGTTGAAAATTACATCATGAAGAATCATTTGAAAAATTTGAAAATTATGGTAGTATTGCTAAGTTAACCGATCCCGAATCTTGATGACACAGTTTCCAACCAAGTAAATGGTCTATCAAACAAAGTTTGGGACAGTCTGTTAATATCGTTTCATTTTTGTTTGGATATTTTTTTGTCGTGAATGTTACAAAAAAAGTCGGGGTTCCGATCACATCGGTCAAAATAAATTTGCCCTTTCTCCTTTGTCATCCCTATGTCATCTTTCAGCACACTTGTAAGTTAAGCATCGTCGTCGATTACTTACTGGATAGGGAACGCGGATGGTAAAGGCGAATGTCATTACAAATGATACAGTAAATTCACTTGACTCAGGCTTTTAGCTGAAGAAACACTAGGTGGGACTTAAGCCATTTGCCTCGATACGCACATAAAAAGCTTGTGCATGGCTGTTTCATCATAAGTGCGAACTATGAGCCATGACAGTCCAATGTGCTAGTTTTGTTTCTCTTAACTGATCATATATTGGCTAATTCTTCAGTATTTTTGTCATGTTTCCTAAAGGGAGCTCATAACATCTTTATATTATATATTATGTTGGAATATATTTTTTATGAATGTTTTGATAAAAGGTATTGGATATGACTTTCTCATTTATTAGGTTGCTCTGCTTGCCAAAATCACACGCCTTGGACTTGATTGGTTGAAAATTACATCATCAAGATACTGATTGGTTCATTTAGAACTATTTTTAAAATTCTTGATTTTAACAAAACATCAAATTGTGACATTCTCAATTGAACCAATAAGCTATCTGATGCTCTAACGTCTAACCAATCAAACGACTAAAATAGCTGAAATTTGGCGGTAATGCCTTTCCTATTTTTGAATATAGATTTTTTCAATAGAATAAACGAAAAAACTGCAGCATTGAAATCATGTCTTCTAATAGGACACTGGCTAGTATCCCTGAAGATGAATATAGAAACATGTTCTATTGGCTGGGGATCAGTTTCTACATACTTGGCTTCATCTGTAACGCCACAGGGTTGGTAGCCCTCTTGAAATATAAGAATCGCACCAATCAGAATTTGATATTGCTTTTTATTAGCATTACCGAACTACTGATTATTGTGTGTGGATTTATTAATCGAACGGACGAGAACTACGTCTTCTTCTACCTCTCAGGTAATATATTAATTTATTTTGTCACATAACTTTTCTCCAATAATAATCGAAATCATTGTTAAATTCGAAATTATATAGCTACAAACTTTCACCATGCAAAATTAGAGTGAAAACGGATTCTTGGAATTTTAATTTGCCCGAAAATGCATAATAATTTGGCACGGGGTGTATTGTGGAGCGTTAGAAAAGTAACACTTTTAAATCCGTTACCGTATACAATAGCGGATATAAAAATACTTTTTTTACATCTAGAATTTGTTTTGATGAAATCAATCATCCTGCAGCTAACCATGATTAAATCTCAAGATAAAAGAATACAGGCAATATATTTTTTTTTATCTTAAGGATTCATAATGTTAAAAATATAATGATATCATCCCCTGTCTCTGTCCCGGTGAGATTCATTCCAGTGGCTATCTCGGTGAGAAAATCTGGCGGATATCTTCACCCCCGCCCGAATTTTTAAGTTTTATAGGATTCATTTATGTAACAATATCTTTCAACAGAAATTTTTTCCATATACCAGTCTTGGAAAATTATTGTGAGTTTTTTAGTTTTTTATCGTAAAGGTTTTCATATATTTTAACAGAAAATGTCTGTTAAGCATATACTCTCATCCCACCCCCTTGTCTTTACAGACATTATGATTGCAACAACAACATCATAGACATCTTAAGTAGAAGGACTGTCATCTCCTTGTCGGTACAAAACTTTTATCTATGTTTTTATGAAGAAATATTTTTCCTAATTATGATATCTAGACTGATTTAAAC
>JAUKPT010006104.1:0-10024 GCA_032273505.1 Nanomia bijuga | reverse complement strand
TTTGCAGTTTTGATGACATCCGTATTCTTAATTTTTTGTCTGCTGGATCAGCTGCAGAACATGAATTTAACTATCATCTTGTATAGCTTTCAGAATTTTATAATAGGTATGAAAGAAAGCTGTTTAAACCAAAATCAGAAATATCAAGTAGAACTTCATTTCAGTAAAATCATAGCGCATATTATAAACAAAGTCATCTTGGAATATCTGTATTTGCAGTTACATCTCTCGAGAAAATGTAAGCCGAGTTTCTATATCACGATAATATCCCATACACACCACACGTCACACGATCTGCTTACTTCTTATCGAAATGACAATTGCGTTTTTCATCTGATATCGATGAAACTATAGAAAGAGAAACTAGCCCCTCTGCATTAGTGCAGTCACTTATCAATGTTATCGCCCCTATCTAAAGTAAAAATTTCAACAATTAATTTCCACCCAACTGTCAAGATTCTGTTCCCATTGAACTCCGGGTTTTATGTTCTTTATTAATTGATGGATGCGATTCTCAACTGAAAGGATTTAGTAAATCATCTAAAACAGTGTCACAATTGATAATGTACAAATACCGTAAAAACAGTGGTCAATCAATTAACCTTCCTTTAATCCGTAGACATTCTAAAGAACGTGAAACCCCAGTACCTTTATAATGTCGGACTAAAAATGTATGCTTCATTTCGATCTAAAACCGTCATTCAAAAATTGTTTTCTCTCGGGATGTCTATTACTTATGATAGATGTATCTCCATTTGAAATAACATTGCCTTCAACCTTCTATGAAAAGTATGAAAATGATGGTGTTTTTGTTTCAATTTCCATCAGATAAAACCCCGGGTAAAAAACAAAATGTACTCTATGATTCAAGTTTGATTAATAAAAACACACATTTATCATTTTTAATGATGCTATCGTTAATGATCTTCCATATAACAAAAAAACGCCATTATTTTCACCAGTATGTACTATAAACATTATTTAGATCATACAAATAAATACTTCGATTCAGGTAAAGAAAGTGAGATTTCTTGGCTACGTTAATGTTTTAATGTACAGACCCTTCCCTGGTCCTCATATCATTCCAAGGAATCAGCCATACCACCACGGACTGGAATACATTCTCTGATTCCTTTAATTAGTTAAAAAGTAAATAAGCTGAAATCGCTATACCATTGTATAAGTTTAATTAAAAAAACAATCCATCACATAAACAGAAAAAAAGTTCCAATAGCTACATCAGATCAACCTGTTTTTGCATTTTCTAAAGAACTTCAACTTCGAAACCCTTCAATCTTTGGACATGACGAATACATTAGTTTGCTTGGAGATCTTCATTTAAGGCACTCATTATTACTTATGCATGGATCATTAATTAAGGGAAGTGGTTTAGACAGTATACTGAACCTTAACTAAATTGTCAACTGAAGGAACCTCAGCCCTTGTTGATGCAAATGACATCAAACGCTCAAGGTATTGTTTGCAAGTTTCTGTTGTTTCTATATTCAATTTGTTAAAGCAAGCACATCAAAGAAGCGAAAGTGATATGTCTAAAATTGAATGGCTTAATGAGATTTCCAAAACTAGTGAAATGTGTTTTTACTGGAAGTTGAATATTAATTTTCAAATTAAAGTACTATAGTATTTACAAGAGCAATTCGCGAAGAAAATTTCAAATTGTAGTTGGAAGTATTATTTGAATTCTTACCATGGTTCTTTGCCCTTGATCAATTCAATTATGCTCGATGGACCACAATTAGTTGGTTTGATTTGGTATTATTGGAAAACCGTTGTCCAAGAGAATATCAGAATCTTCTCAGTCAGAGGAAACTTTTCCTTCCTTAAAACACAAACTAAATTTTCTCGTTTGTCACTTGATATTTAAAAGTGTAAGTGGTACAACATCATTAATTGATCGCCGAGACGATTCTGCTCTTGTTTGATAGAAGCTGTATGGCCCTGAATAGTGTCGGATCATACAAGAATTTGAAACAATTGATACTACTATCAGCCAATTTTATATAATAACTTTTCTGTGAATCCTTTCATGTTTAAGAGATTGACTGTCGTGAATAATCCTGAGATCATATTTGAAGAAAATATATACTATAACCTAACTCAACGAGAGACAACATGTAATAAACAGGTCAATGCATTTATCAAAGATAGATTTATTACATCTAAACATCCGATCACAGCTAATATCTCGTTAAATCATTTCATGTTGCCTGGAACCACCAAATTAACCAAACAAAGTTTTCGACATAAGGCTAACTATTTGCTTTACAACTAAATTAAGAGCTGCTATTACAAACCGTCGCGAACATGCCAAAATTTTATTCTTATCTGAAATTTATGGATATTCTCAAAGTCTTTCGAGCGATGGCCAAGATATCTATCATGGCACAAAGTCTAGTATTCTCCAACGATTCGACACTACAATATTTAAACCAGCATCTGCATCATCAGCAATTATAATCGAGTCCTTGTTTAGAAAAATCAATCATACTGGTACCTTCGACGATTTTTTCGACGAGGATATATAACGATATGTATAGATTTTTCTATGGTTTATCAATTTCTTGTATTCAAAGAAAATGGATAATCGTCTTAATTTACTGGAAATAAGAAATCTCATCTTAGATAAAAAAAATGTTTGTTCTTATACTCTTTTTTCTGCAAGATTGATGTATTTTTGCTGAGTTTTTGTCAAATCTGATACCAAATGGTTTTTTAGATCTCTTTTTGTATTATTTAATATTCATGAATGATTAATGAGAATTTTCTTGGAATAAATGATCTGCTTCTATGTGGAAATAGTTTACCTGCAATAATCATCCACCCATTTTATCAGATAAATGCATTTATGCAGATTTTGGTCACATTTACACCGATTTTTTTTTTGTGCATTTTTCGAAAATCCGGAAATTTTTAACACTCTTGAGTATGTCAGAATTATTTCTGCCAAGGATTATTGTCCTATGACAAAATGCAGATTGGAAACGCTAAGCAACCCGACTAAGGTAGATAGAGCAACAAACATTTTTAGTAGACACAAAATATTCCTGGTATTCCTCGCTGCAGACTCGACAGAAAAATAATCTTTTTGGGGTCACAACAAAAATAAATGTTATTTAGTCAATTGATCGCATACCTTCGATGATCTAGATCCCTTTGAAGAAGCTACTCCTAGAAGAGAAAATACATGCTATTAATTCCAGTTTATAAAAATATGATGACATAAGAAAATTGGGGCTAAAATTCCAGACACAGCAATCGAATTCACTGTATTCTGAGAAAATAATCTTGAAACTTACCTCCATTTGTTTCTTTTTCCTCTTCTTCATCAGATAACTGAAATAAAAAACTCACTAATAGTCACTGGTATTAAGAGTAGAAAATTTGAAAGCACTTAGGTACAGAAAAGTGTTGTCTTGCTTGCTGTTGGGGTACATGTTTAGTGTGGGGGAACCTCCTCAAGAACCAATTAAACCAGGCGTTTTACAGAACATCTACCGCTAGTAAATATTCCAGGATGGAGATTAAAAACATTTTTATATAGGGCTTCACACCACTGCAGCCAGAGTCATTATCGTTGCTTTTTGAATAAAAACGAGGCCAGCTTAAGTTCCAAAAGTTCCACAAGTCCAACAACAATAATCCTTACCTCAATTTCCATTTCGTCACCATTTTCAAATTTTGATAAATAATCTTTAAATGTATTCTAAAATAAAATATACTAATAAGTGAAATATATGCAACACGATTATAAGACTTTTAAAACCAAAATGAATAGTGATTATGAAGATTTGTAAGAATTTCTAATCAATAAGAGAGAAAGTTATAACAAATAAAGCTCACCATTAAAACGAACGAGTCTTGAAAGATCTAAAATATAAACACATTCTTGTTATCCAATGTTAAAAGTGAAGATTTTTTTTGAAATAATCATTTCATAAGAACATTTGGGCAAACAAATAAAAACAAATTAAGAACAAAGCATGAGTGGCTTTGGCAAAACCGAACAAGAAATGTCACCAATTTTCAAAACTACACGTTAGTTTGCATGAGAGTTAGCAGGGGAGTATATTGTTATAGTTAACATTAGTCTTCGCAAAAACATTTAGTTTTTATCAACACCAAAAATAACTAAAAATTTACCTTGATAACGATCATTTGGATTCGAACGTATGTCGATTACCTGATGAATCGTTTCAAAAAAGTCCACCTCTAATAATATTTCTTTTTCAAATCCTTTTATGCGGATTATGAATTATACAGAATGATTGCTTAAAAGACCTTACATCAGCAAAAAGGGGGTGGTACAAATTCAAAATTTTAATTAGATGTCTTTGGAAGGGAGGATTCGTTGCAGATTTATACGTCCCGTACTTTCATTGAGTTTTACCGCTATTAAAAATGACTGTTGAAGGATTATTTCAGATGATTATTTTAGAAAAGTCCCTTAACCCTTTTTTACATGGGCTTTTTTTAGGGCTCATTTTACATGGGGGTGGGCTATATGGCTATATATATATATATATCTTGATTGAAAAACATAATGGCAAGTATCATAACGCTTTACAATAAACTATATACATGCATAACATTCATACAACTTCATACAACGTCTTGTTATTAGAAACATGGTTTAGTTAATATCAGTGGCGAAACTACCAGGGTGTGGGGGGTGTTACACAATTTTTTCTGTCGGTATTTTTTACATTTTACAGCCCCCACTAATTTTGTTCTAGCTACGCCACTGGTTAATATATACGGAATATTTGATATTTCACTGAAATTTGACATTTTTTGTGAAGAGTCTAGATAAGTAGAAACTAAAAGTCAGGGAATGAAAAATTCATATTACAAATGGTTCTGGAGATATTCAAGCGATTAAAATAGGATTCAAGAGACATTTTTCTAAAAAGGAAACACTGATTAATCCTCAAGCTGATTTTCCTGGTTCTTATAAGATATATCTTTTTATATTTTGCAGTAAATAGATTTATATGGAATCGTCTATATATTTTACAATGTAAAATTTGCAATGGTATAATGTACAAATCCCGGCTATTTGATCATTAAAACTTCAGATATGAACCCAGATAGACATTAATTTCTATAAATTGTATAAAAAGTAATTTCCTTTCTGTTTGCTGTACGCGTACATCATCGTGACCTGATAAATGTTATCATACTCGAAGATAGAACTTAATTAAAACGGGGATGCTTGATCCTTACAAATCCTCGACTACGATTTTGATCCTGTCAGATTAAATTCTAACGAGACTGAAAAAAATGAAAGAAAAAGATCTCATCTAAGTGTCGAGTTGTTAGAACATTGTACGCCGCTTGTCAATTCAAACAATGATTTTTATCAAACATACATTTTCAGAAAAAGAAAGGTTCTAATGGGCTTTGAGGTTCTTTCAGAGTACTCTGCGTGCGATTGTAAAGGTAGAGAGGAAGGGGGTGACGCGACGCAGGCCTGTCCGGCAGAAATTAACGTAGAAACGAGAGAAAATTAAAAAAACCAGTTAAAATCATTTTAAAAGAAATAAAAAAATGTTGGTACTGGTGATGGAACAGCAATGCACGTTCTTTACAGACCAAAGCAAACCAAACCACTACCCAATCTCCCTAAAGAAGCATGTGTATACCCGACGGACTTACAGCCTAACGATTTTAGTATCACACTTTAATTGATGCTAACTCTCCTTCAATGTTTCACAGTATGTTGATTCACGAAAAGTTAAACACCGGATAAGTTGAACCTTCTGATAAATTGAACTATATTTCCAGTCGCGTGGATTTCCTTAACCCGCGGTGAGAAAATCCTATATTTTCAATTGTCGATGTTAATTTGAGGGGGGGGGGAAATTTGACCCCCCTAAAAAGCAGTGTTCCACTAAATGTATGAGTAAAAAAGACGTATGAAGTATTATCAACACAATTCAAGAAATTTTCCAAGTTTTTGTTAAAAATAATCGAAGCAATCGTAAGTTATACAATTTTTAGTAAACTCACTTTAGTATAAAAACAAGAATGTGTTTTTTTTTAACAAAAGAAAGTGCGTATAAACTTTACACATACACTAAAGCGTTTATTTTCAAACTTCCTGATATTTAATTCTATTGAATTGCATATATGTTATGAAATATATTAATTTTTTATTTAGTAAATCCGAGTTACGAAGGATTTTATATAAAGGTAGTTCGGTCCATTGTGATGAATTATATATTAAGTTGAACTTCTTGTGCCCCTTCTCCCCAAACACACACACAAGCAAACAGTTCGAAAAATCTGGGTATATTTGTTCCATTTTCTCTAACTTCGGATAAGTTGAACATCCTGATAAGTTGAACTTTTTTTTTGGTCCCATGGAGGTAAGCTTATCGGGAGTTAACTGTAGTTAAATTAAAATATTGAAATTATAGGCGCCACTGGGTATTAGACTAAGATCGCAATACATCTAGTAAGTACATCTGGTAAGTGAAAATTTAAAACGATTTGACGAAATAGTTACAACGAAATTTATTCCAGCGGTGACCGGAGGAATAAATCCAACCCCTTTGGAAAGAACTCTTTTTTCTCTTCCACCAAGTCTAGGGGGATTAGGTATACCTATATTCAGTGAATTAGCCGAACAGGAATTTAGAAATTCATCACTTCTTACAGAACAACTTAAGAAGAATATACTTGATCAGGAACCCCAAAACACCGTTAAAAACGATGTTAACAAAAAGATAAAATTAGAGATTAAACACCAAAAGAACGTGTTCAACCAAAGGGTCCTAGATGATGTCAAATCACATCTAACTGACGATAAGAACAAGCTCGTCGAAATAAGGAAGGGTACCTGATCGTGTCCGAGTATAAATTTGAATGCATAATCTAAACATATTTTATGGCCATCAACGTATTTTAGGCTTTTATATGGGAAAATATAGGTTTTTTTGACCCATCCCCAACTTTTGCACCACTGAGCCAGGACCACTTATCCGATAAAACCCAAAATTTTTCAGAAGGTGTCTGATAAATAAATATTAAAAGTCACCGAACGAAAATTTGAAGGAGCAAAGGGTTCTGGAGATATTTACGATATAGCGGGGGGGGGGGGGGGAGCCTAGGATCCCCCCATACAAAATAGGGTTAAATGAAGTGAGATTCTAAAATTGTTCGGTTTTAAGTCCGTTTGGTCAACCAATGTCGTTTGAAAAGATTGGGAAGTCAGTTGCTACTTGACGAAACACTAGTTAGGGTCGTAGTACGTAGATTAGCTATGCTATGCAAGACTGTCCCATACCTTGCATGGAGAAAATCAGTTCCGCGCGGCAGATTGCAGGATCACCATTCTAAAGGTTTATTTACGATGACTTAGTTTGTAAACAATTCCTTAAGGATAGACGTTAAATTATGACCAAAATTTGACCTAAAAATTGAATCTTTATCAATATTTAAACTCTGCCTCATTCTTTACAGTACCACTTGTAGTACAATTCATGCGTTCATTTTAGCACCCCTTTTAAACTCCGATAAAGCTCCATTTGAAAGGTTTTTAGAAACCCCCGGCTATTCACCCCCTCGCCGCATATTAAGGTCTTGAGAGTAATTTCTAATCAATCAAAGGGATGAAATAGCCAAAATTTGTCTTTACCTAAAAAACAATTTCAAAATCAGTCAATTTTTTCTGCTTTTTATTTTAGTCTTGCTTGTCGTTGTCGTGAAGTTGCTGTAAAGAATCATTACAACTATTTCGCCATCGGATTTAACGGGGAATGCGTAGCGGGAAGCCATCATAAAGGTTTAGAGAAAATGTTCGATATCAAAGAAGAAGAAAAATCGGGTTGCATAAACGGAAACTGGGAATCGTGTGATAAAAACCATCACGCTGAATGTACTGGAATTGCTGATTATGACTTCTTTTACCAAGTGTTGTAAAAAAAAAAGGAAGTTTAACAGAAATGTGCAAAAATATACCTTTCAGCATATTGATGTTTTTGTAGTTTTTTGTTGTACTCCCGCCTTGACTCCGTTTTTCGCAATTAATCTTATCATACCCTCTATTATGGAGATCTATATCTCTAGCATCTCTAGTCAACATACTCCGTACGGACAATATGATGAATATACCAGACACTGAAGTCATTCGACAAAAGAAAATACTGTTGTTGAGACTTTTCTATTGTTCCTTCATTTTCTGAAAATCCACCTAAATCAAGTGGCAAAGAGACAAACAATGAAAACAACAACCTTAACAATGACTTTAATTATGTTTTCTTAAAGGTCTTCGCGGACAGGAAGCAGATGCTTCATCCGCGTGACTGATCTTGAAGTCATCAATCGCCATCACTCCTGAAGTACTTCCAAGCTTCTTTGCTTCGAAAATGAGCTAAAATAAAAATGGTAACTGTAGGAAACGTCATTGAATTATAATAAAGATATCGTCATATCTTGAAGTGAACAATTGTGCACGGTTAATAACAAGTGACTTGAAATTTACGTATGTTTCAACAGGGCCCACTATATTTGTAAATATAGTGGGCCATGGTTTCAATCATAACCAGGATTACATTTATTATGACGTGTTTTCCCAATTAATTGTTAATGGTTAATGATTAATGGTTTGCACTTATGATGGAACAGTCATGCACAAGTTCTTTACGTGCTTATCGAGGCATGGCTTAAGTCCCACATAGTGTTTCTTCAGCTACCAACTGACTACCGAATTTCCCTCACATGGCATGGGTCAACCCGCTAAGAGCTCGAGTCGAGTGCATTTTATTGCATCATTTTAATGACACTCGCCTCTACCATCCGCGTCCCTATTCTCTTAACTTACATGAATGGAAGTGTGATGAATGATGACATACCACTACGCGTTGGATAATATAAGCTCACAAACCATGGTTGCATAAAATAGTTTGTCTTCCGACACCGCAGTTTTGGAGACGTAAACATTCCCTTTGAGAACGAGTAATGTATTGCATTACAGTCACCCCCGATCCCATCGCCACGCTCCAAGTGCCTCATTTATTTCGGACTCAACCCGACTATTTTCCCTTGGGTTACGATATGCCTGAAAAATTATACTGAGAAGACTTGTTGCAGCATAGAATATCCATTTAGTTACCGGGGTAACTAATATAAATATTCTTCGTTACGGATTTATGTTTTTATTTTGAAATATTTTCAAAATATTTTTTTTTGTTGAGGTAGACTTTGAAAGGAAATATTACCCGTTGCTGGAACAGGTTTTTTTTTGTGGAGGCAGAAGCCATCAAGGAACTTAGCCAAGTTACTATGCCTTCTCAGTGTACGAAATAAGGATTTGAAAACGGTTCGCAATATGTGTAAAAATGTATAAAACGAGTTGCAGTTCTATTCGCAGTAGCACTAAAACAATTCGCAATGTGTGGAAAACGGTTCGCAATTAGCGATTGCGAACCGCTTATTTCGCACCCTGCTTCTAACAAAATAATAACATATTTAAGCACGAAAGATGTTTTTCAAAATATATTTTATTCAAGCATAAGTTACATAACTATACTTGTTAATAGTGGGTTTCATCAATCAACTGTATTGATATATATATATATGGCCAATAGAAAGATATTGACAAAGAAAGATTCTGAACCAGGAGATGAATCCAGAGACGAGACGAGACTCGAACATTGACCTTCAATCAAACTTGAAAAAAATTAAAAAAAAGCTTAGGTTTAAGCATGGCCAGCTTAATTATACATGGCCATGGTAAATCTGATTTTCGGGATACAGTTATTATTTTTTATATAAAACAGGTTTATAAGAAAAAAAATTAAGAAACTTCAGGGCTGAAATTTTCTAACCTAAGAAACGTTCGCTCACAAAATGAACGGAATGTATGTTATTCTGTGTTGATATTTTGTAGAAATGTGTACATTGTTTATATTATATACTCTCTGCTCTCTAATAGTCGGGGGGAGGAGGGGTTGGAAAAATAGGGGTGGTTGGAAAAATTCTCAATAATTAATAGCCGCTT
>JAUKPT010006103.1:0-10026 GCA_032273505.1 Nanomia bijuga | reverse complement strand
CCGTTCACTGGATCAGGGGGGGGGTCCAAAAATTGACCAAAATCACTGGACGTCATATGTTTATGGTCCCTTATAGTAAAATACTAATTTCAATAATGATAGATCAAAGTTAAGCTAAATGCTAGATGATCTTCTCGTGACTTTTCCCAACTGAATGGCAGAATCATCAGACCATCTTTCATCTGCTTCACAAATATCTCTGGAATCTCTGGTAATCTTTCCCATTTTTCTATTTCTCGACAACACACGCGTGCACGCAATAATTGTGAAAGTAAAAACCCTTCGTCCATTTCTCTCTCTCTCTCTCTCTCTCTCTCTCTCTCTCTCTCTCTCTAACTTGTTATTATAAATCACTTCGAGAAATAAAGTTAACATCCAGTAGAGATACGTTTGAGCATATTTCTCCTTCCTTCATATAATATATACGCGATATGTATACGAGAGTCGGTCGTTTTGATGTAATCAATATGTTAAAGCAAAGAGATAGTAGTGGCTTACAATATTTCACGTTTCATTCATAGTAGAGATGAAACATTAGAAGTTGTGGAGACATACCTTGAGTGTGTAAAAATGTCGCGACACAAAATAGTCGCGTCTTTATTCGCGACTAATTTACTCGCGAGTTGCGAGTTCTTTTTATGTATGCATGCGCGCGTGTATGCTTGTGTCCGTGAGTTTTTATCTTGCAATCACAATTTTGTGAAACCGAGTGAGTGAAGAAAAAAGTCCGCTAGTGTTGTATGTGTTCTCATGAGTTGTTTACATTTCTATTCTTTATCTTATTATTTATACTTCATTTTCTTAGTTTAAACATGCATTCACCCCCTCCCCCCTACGTGCGCATTGAATAAGTAAAAACAAAAAGGGTTTTTAGTTGTTTTTTCACACGCATACGTAAAGTTCCATAGGCACATTCTTCACAAATGGCTCAGAGTTTAGTCTCCTCATGCGCGATACGTGAAGTTCATTTTGTTATACACATGATATCCTCATAAGCCTGATATCCCTTTACATGAGATATTTATTTGTTTGTTTATTTATTTATTTCTATTTTAAGACCGCCCTGTTAGACTTCGTTGTCTTCATTGATATACATACAAACATATAGTTCATCATATATCATCTTATTTCATCGTCTTATATCCCAGGCACGTAGTTGAGGGGGGGGGGGCACAAGAGGGGCACCCACCCCATGATTGAATATTTCTCAAAAACTGCCCCTTGCAGTAACTAAAATCTTCAGAAAATCATATGATACCGTGTTTTTTGGGGGCTAAAATCATGAAATCTTTATATTCACTCAATTGTATTGTTTATTATTACGACCCCCCCCCCTTAAATTTTGACTCCCTCAACGTTGAAGGTCATCTACGTGTCTGATGCACATCATATATCATTTTATTTCATCGTCTTATATCCATCATAAAAATACCCCAAGCTTATATATACTTTCTCTCGACTCCTCATATCTCTCCTTTATTATTTTTATACATTTCTCAAACTGTATTTATTATTAAGAGCAAGAGAATCTAAATATTCCTTTAAAAAAAAAGATTCTAAGTATTATTTTTTTTTACGACATCATCTACATTATCTATATATCTCTTCTCTGACGTCACCGCTATTGTTCACTACGAGTTGTGTATGGTTTCATATTTCCCTTGTGTGTATTCTCTACAATTCTCAAATGAATGAATTAAATACTTTACATTGTATAGCGCATTTATTTATTTATTTTTTTCTTACTTCTCTTCTCTTTTTTTTTTACATCAAACCAATTTTTTTTATTTTTTATCTATTTTATTAAACGTAGTAATTAAATGCCAAGAATTTTTTTTGTGTTGTGTTGTGTTCTTTCTCTATGTATGTAAAGTAAAGTAAAGGGATAAAAAGTCAACATCAACGAGGATGTTGTTGTATAGCTGTTGTATACTATACAACGTATTTTTTTTAGTTTTCTCAATATATTTTTTTATTTACGTTGATCTTACATAGACGCGTTTGTATTAAATGGAAAGCGTTTTTTTTTTCTTTCTCTCTTTACTTTTTTCAGCCAGTCAACAACAGAAAATGTTTTATAAAGTTGTTTCATTAAGTTTTTAAAGAGTGATGATGATGATGATGATGACTTTTAACTGTAATTTATATTGAGAGAATGTGTTTTTATTGACGTCGCTGAAAGAATGTGAGTGAGTGAGATGAGACGTCGATTTTTTTTTTAGAATATAATGTGAGATAAAAAACGAGACTATAATGATGATGAATTACAGATGATGCATTTTTCTTCTAGATTTCATATTTCATAACCATATTGAATTTATGTTTCAGGGTTTTAATGATGGCATGACTTCTAATGGTCATTTATACGACGGTTTATATTTGATGGTTTACACGATGGTTTTTATGGATTAAGAATTAGAAAACGAGGAATGGAATCAACAATTTTATCATACAGGGAAACGAAGAAGGGAGATATGTTAATCACAAAGCAATTGATTTACGACGATTAGTGAGTGTACGAAACAATATTTATCTGTAAGTATAAAAAAATGTGGACGATAAAAGGGTGGTAATTAAGCATCTATTTGTCGACAATAGTGAGGAGATTAAGGAAAATCATTCAATTGGGGATGTAGTTATGGCATATCTATTCTCTTGATCGTTGTTGCTATTATGTTATTACCTTCACGTTGAGAACGGGTTTTATGTTTTTTTATGTGAGATGGCGACGAGAGGGTTCAGGTATGAAAAGAGTTTTTTTTAATGTTGTCCTTGTAATGTGTCAGGTGAGAGAGTTGTTGTGGGACAATGAGAGTGTGTGATGAAATATCTTGTTGCGATGAGTATGTTAACACAAGCTTTTTTTTTATAAGAATATATTTTTATAAGAATAATCAAGATGAATTTGCCCAAAAAGTTAAGAATAATCATCTTGAAACCAAAAAACACTAAGGTTTGTTTTGGTTCGAATATTCTTGGTGTATATGTAACTGAAGACCTGTATTTTCTTTATATAAATAAGTTTTTGACATGCATTTCGAGTTTCATAACAATAAGAATATATTATACATTGTAGTAGACAAAACATAAGTATTCACGGCTTTTGCCTTCATTTAATGGTTTTGGCATTCATTATGGGTCAAATAGCATAAGAACGTATTATTTTAGTATATAATGAAACTTTAAAAATATTTCAGATATAGAGGCATCAAAACAAAATTATTCACATGACGGAGTTTGTCTTCATTTGATGTTTCAATATGACCGTTGATGATATCTAAACAAATTTGTTTTGAATTATAAGACGTTTCAAATGGATGTATTGAGTGCGACGTTTTCATAGCCTCGCTTGACTTAAATATGATAAACATATTAATTTACTGACTCGATATTACAAGTATTCATATATATATGTTGCAATTAATTTTATGCTATGTACATTTTAATCACACCGATATGAACGTAAACTTCATTCATAAATATTTTACATGTATGTTGTGATGTAATGGCCATATGTAGACATTCATTTTGAATTAATGGACCAATGTGATACAATATGCACACTTGCTTGAAATTATAGTAGTATGTTTTCACATGAATTTCACTCATTTAAAGATGGGAAACATAAGCATGTGGACATTAATTTTCATAATTACAATCATGCAAAATCCATAATTCATGTACACATAAACATTGATACACACTCGTTTATACACAAGCACATAAAAATCAAGCATACAGACACTTACGTGGTCATCTCAAAACTTTGTCTAATTTAGACCATTGATTGGTTGAATATTACATCGACAAGAATATATGATTGGTTCACAATTTGAAGTATATTCTTTTAAAAAAAATCGTGTATACTTCTATTATTTGTCATACGATTTTTCAAAATATACACGAGGATACACACATATACACTCAGAATTAAGCATATAATGTACACACAAGTGTACACACAACTTCTTAGAAGCAATCATATCGTATCATATGATAGGGATTAAAGTCATCAAATTCTTCTACCTCGCTCAACACCATTATCATCAAAATATAAGCGGAGGTTTGTTGTTGTTGTTGTTGTCTTCGTGAGTGAGCTGCGTGATGTCGCTATGTACTATGGTCATGAGGTACATGCTTATCTTTTTATAAGAATAGTGTTTTTTGGTTTCAAGATGATTATTTCATCCTAATTTATTCTTAGTATATTCTTTGTATACACATGTAAGAGATAAATATTATTCATAAGGAAAATTCAAGATGACGTATATTCTTATAAAAAAGCGTGTAATTTCCATGTATGGGAGTTGAGATGGGATTTGGGGTGGAGCTATTAAGAGGTTGATGTTTGAATTTATTTCATTTCATATTGTATTGTCTATAGTCTACAAATTATCAATAATTTTGCTGTTTCGTTGGTTGAAAAATATATAATTTTGATTGGTTCATTCTAACATTGCCATAACTTGATGTCAAAGCTGAAAATGCTCATTGCAATTCTGAAGAAATCAAAAAAATTCTTGATCTATTTTGAATCGAGAAACAATTTGAAAATGTTGGTGGGGGTATGAAAATATTTTCATTTTTTTGAAAAATCCCCCCTCCCTCCTCCCCAATGTCTCATTAAAAATGTCAGCCCCCCTAACCTTAACCCTAAAATGGCATAACACATGGCTAATGAGAAATCACATGTGTTGATGTAAGTGGAAGATTTGTTTCATTTTTTACTTTTCCATCTTTTACTTACTTTCTTTTCTTTCTTTTCCATTAGATGGACAGGTACGTAATTGCACGCAGCGTGATATTGACACGTGACATTAACACGATTCCTCTTTCTCTGGCTTGTTAACGTACCTGCCGTATAACGAGCATCCAATACGGGGAAATGTGTTTGAATGAATGATTCCATTGGAAGAAGAAGCAGAAACAAAAGCGATAAAGTCGTCATTACCTTATTACAAGACTTGTACCAATTCAACTTATTAAATAGATGAATGCTTTGGAAGTACTTAGGCTTAGAAGAAGCAGAAACAAGCGATAAAATCATCATTACCTAATTACATGCAAGACTTGGGCCAGTTCGACTTATTAAATTTGCTTTGGGATTGTCGTCAAATTATGGCTAATTCGATATCTCGATTTTGGTCGGAAATCACATCATCAAAATATTGATTGGTTCATGTAGAAGCGTTTTTATCATTTTTAATTTTAACAAAACATCAAAATGAAACATTGTGAATTGAGTCAATAAGCTTTTCGATGCTGTAATCTTTAACCAATCAAACGGCTATAATAGTCAGTATTTGGCGATAAGACCTTATTAAATGCTTAGAAAATACTTTGCTTAATGGAGAATTTCATTGCTGGTCATGAGTTCATTGGCTCGTGTTATTGCAGATAATTTTGTAATAAAATGGGTTGGCTGCAAACTTTTATTATTTCATTGGTTCAAAATTACATCATCTAGATTCTGATTGGTTGTAACAAAATATCAAACAATGACGTTCTTAAATCAGCCAATCAAAATCTTCCAGATTTTCAACCAATGAAATGGCAAACGAACCGATCATTTGTAGAAAACCCCTAAGGAAGTTATGTTGTTGGACGGACTTAAAAGCTTGCAAGGGTTTGTCTGCAAATTATAACAAAATTTGCCGTTTGATTGGTTTAAAATTATCAAGAATCTGATTGGTTCACTAAACATTTCTATCATCATTTTTGACTTTTACAATTTATCAAATTATGACATTTTGATATCAACTAATCAGATATTTGATGACATAATTTCTAACCAATCAAACGGCAAATTTTACCATAATTTGTAGACAATCCTTAACTTCAATAAATTACAAAATGATTTATGAAAATGTCCATTCATTCGTCGTTGATTGTTGTCGTGGTATATCTGGTGACTGGAATTCATGGAATTTATTCTCTGGAAGTGTTATAGTATTGATGATGGAAATATCAAGAGTTGATAAAAGAGGGGGCTTTCATTTTTATGAGGGGTGGGGGTGAGATGTTTTTACAGAAAATTTAAATAAAATCAAAAAAAAATTAACAGAAGAAGGATATTATTATTTAATCAGTTGAAAAATTATGACGAATATAATCGTTTTTAGTTCGTTTATTTGTGCTTTTTGCTTTCTTAATGTCATTAATTAGAAAATATGATTAAATTTGGAAACAGCTAATCAAATAATCTCATTTTACCATCAGGGATCATCTCAAAACTGTCTAATTTGGACTATTGATTGGTTGAATATTACATGAAGAACACAATTGGTTCACTTAGAAATGTCACAATTTGATATTTTGATGTTTTTAAATGAACCAATCATGATCTTCATGATTTAATATTCAACCAATCAATAATATGAATTAGACAAAAGTTCTGAGACGACCCCTAATCAAATAATCTCATTTCATTGTAATAGTCTTTTTAAAAACTTCCTCGTCTAAATCTGATTTGTTGTCATCACGTGTTTAAAATGCTTTTGTTGTGAGATTCTCTTTTTCAATCAACCGATCAATAATCATCGCATCTATTTTTAGGTACAACTAAATACAACAAACAAAACTTAATTACTAAATGAATTTACAATAATACTTTTTGATCGATCTCAAACACTTTGATGCCTGTGTATGCGTACGAATCAGCGATGGCTGGCCTACCTGCCGAAATCATCGACACCAATGACCTGTTCATTCAGGACGACAAGGATAAGGCCTGGGCCCTGAACGAAGAGCTCTGTGCGAAAGGTAGGAGTATTATTTTTCTCTCAGCAGATCTAGAGTGTCTTCACGAAGACACTCATTTTAGATAAGAGTAATTTTCTTTTGACTGGTTTTTACTATTGAAGACTTAAAGTTAACCCTGATAATCTGGGTTTAAGATGTGGGCTAATTCTCTGGAAAATAGGTTCTGAAGTATGTGTTCATGCGTTTCCAGTGCTTTAATTTTAAAAAAATGACCAAATATGCTACAAAAATGCTAAAATTTTCTAAAAAATTAAGCTTATTTTTCCCCTGTCTTTCTGTTGTTTTTTTTTGCAAAAAAGCTTTATGTCGGTGGGGGACATAAGAACAGAATATTCACCGTTGAATGTGATCATGCAAACACCAAATCACTTTTTCCAGACACTTAGAGGGGTGTGTTGAGGTAGGACAGATTTTCGAGAGAATCATATCGCACTGTTGATAAATACCACGCTGTCCTCTTTCAAAGCAAACCGAGACTGGTCACACTAACTACATTATAAATGCTTTTATAATTAGGTTATTAAATGTCGTTTGTGTGTGAACATGCATGTGTCCTCTCGACTCCTCCTCCCTCATCCCTCCTCCCTCCTCGACACACATAATTATCATCGTAAACAAACAACCAACCAATGGATCGATCAACTGTCCGTTTGTTTATATTTATTTTTTTTGGAAATTAATATTTTCATCAAATCTAAAACATCTATTTGATTGAGCCGACAGACAACCTATAGTACACTCCTTTATTAGTTGTAATCAATCTGTTTGTTGATGTTTATTTATTTGGAAATGATTGATGCCAGATATTAAATGATACTAGTGATAAAAGATTATAGTGGATGTTGTTTTCCTCCATCTGTTTGATTGTCACTCGGTTTGCCTGGATGTCCAATCTTTTCCCCTTTTCTCTAGAAAATCGTGTTCAAGTGATTTCAATTCCAATAAGGGTTTGACTGCAAATTTAAGATCTAAAATAGCGCAAAAGGCTTCATAAAATTGGCAAAAATATAATTTTGGTATGAAAAGGCTTATTTCTTCTTGGATTTTCAAAATGCATCTTACCAGAATATACCAAAAAATTCCTTGCTTAGAACTGTGAATGTATGTGTATGTGTGTGTGTCACATAAGATAGCAACATACACGTCTCAACTTGTACTCTTCTTCAAAACACAACATCATAGAGAAGTTGTGAATAAGGAAGAAAAACATTCTCGTGTAGTAATTTATGTCAAGCCTTGTTCCTCTCCACAGACTAAAGATCAACAACATGCATCCTGTCTTCGACGTGTTTTCTTTGATTGACAACATACCTTAGGGGGCTTATTTCCATTTTTTAAGGGGTGTTGGTGGTGGTGGTGTTGGTGAGAGGATTTTTTTTCACAAAACGGGAACAAATTTTCATACCCCTCCCCAAAAAATGTTTAAAATATTTTCATACCCCTCCCCAAAATTCAATAGAATTTTGTAAAAAAATTTTTTTCAAAAGATTGACTTCCCACCCCTCAAAAAAATTGGAAGCTCCTTTACAACTGGTGTATCTAACTATTGGTTGTAACAATATATTGAAACTCAGAGCGGTTCGGAGCGGAGCAGCTCGGAAAATTGTTAAGATTTCCGAGCACTGTTGAAATTATTATTCATTTTCATGTTTGGAACGAGAAACGAGTAGAGAAGCAATGAAGGAGGATAGATAGAAGTGTCCATTCTAACATACACCATCTTATACCGTCCCCTTGAATTTTGTTTTTTTCGACTTTTTTCCTTATATTGCTTATTCTGCTAATTTTTTTATCTGCTTCTTTTTTCTTAGTTTGTGTTGAATTTCCCTGCTAATGGAAATGGACCTGAATTCCCCTTCCCTGCCAGAATATATGCCAAGTCAGCACATACTTACTCTCTTATTAAATACAACAGTTTCTATAAAAGCCTCCGTTCTAGCCAACAGCATCTTGAACCATCCCCTTGAACCCTCACTCGATCGAGGACAGGAAGAACGATCGACACGTGATTGTTATTAAAGCTAATCCTGAATTCCTCTACGGTTTCAAGGGCTACTTCGAACAATAAGTAGACACACAGTTCGTATGTACTTTATATACAACACACAGTTACACGTGAAGTGAAGCCAGATTATAGTTCACTGGATTTGTTATCATGAAGATGTTTAGATTGAAAGGGCATTTTGTTATTGGGTCACAGGCGATTTCAGTATTTTTTTATTCTTTTATTCCAGTTAAAGTGCATTCGCTTAGGGCAGCATCCGTTTTCACGAAAAGGGGCACAGTTTATTTTAAGAAAGACACTATTTGAGGGTTTATCCCAATATTTTGTTTAAAAAGGACACTATTAAGGGCAGAGCTCGAGAATCTTACAACCTTCCGAGCCGCACAAAACCTTAGTTAAAAATATGCCAAACTACTCGACAGTAGAAATGTCATCTTTCCTCGTCATTTAAGGAGGGCTGCGGAGAAAATTACAGGGCTGTCAAGCCGCGCCGCGGCGTGCGGGTAAGACTCCCGAGCTCTGGTTTAAAGGAAGGATTAAATGACTGCATATAAGTCTCGTGCACCGTTACACGCTGATTCAAATATCACTTTCAGAATCCTCACAGATAAGGGGGTTTATAGGGGTACTTCAGGACGCCCGGACGCCAAAATAAACACCCCTAGGACGCCCGGACGCCAAAACGCAGACGCTTTTGGAAATGTGTCAAAATACGCCGGACGCCATTTATTTCAGGAACGCAGGACGCCTGTGGAAAAGTGTCATATGACGCGGACGCTTATAAAAATAGGCTTAAAGACGCCAGACGCCAAACCTATAACCCCCCTTCAAAAGGGGGCAGGCCTGTCAGTGTAGTGCAATCGAGTCGATTGGGATCGCGCAACAATCGCGCAATCAGGTTTCACAAATTGTACAAACCTTATCTTTTCACAAATTGTACAAACCTTATCTTTTTACTGCTTTTCACTCATGGAACAACCCAAACTATTGTTTTGCGAATATATTTTATAAAGTTAATGCGATAAAATTCTGGTATTCCCATCTTTGTCCGTGTTACATAATTAAAAATGGTTTTCATCTTTCTCTTAGCCCCAACAGCTTCTCGGTCATAATCTCAGAATATGTAATTTACACTTCGTTCCAGAATTTTAAAAATGTTCCTCGACTTTCAAATATGCTAAAGTTTCCTCAAAAAAGAGTGACCAATTTACCCTTTCAAGTAACGGTGCGGAATCTTCTCATCGAGAGAATTAGCTTCT